>JAAEAF010003359.1:0-110403 GCA_011037195.1 Triatoma infestans | reverse complement strand
ATGCTGTTCACATACACACACACACACACACACACACATATCCTCGCGAAGCTTGGGAGATGCAATAGCCAGCTGAAGAAATCTGTTCTTTTTAGGACGTGACAATGACAGCGAATGAATATCTCATTCACTCATCAAGTGTCTCTTCCTCAGTCAAGCAAAAGGTTGTAATGACCACCTAATAGCCACCCATTCCCAATAGCTTCCTGAGCCTATAGTGAGCGATCAATAGATCTACGATTAACCCTTGAGTCCTAGTTGAGCAGATCTGCCGTAAGCTTCTGCTAGTGTCTACTAATTAAGTCTTCCGCATACCCTGAGCTTGTACTATTCCTTCTCTACGTCTCTGATTGATTTTGTCACTATCCTCGGGCCAATTCCTCCGCATACTCATATACCCTGGAAGACCTAGTACCAGGACTGAATGAATTTATTATAGTTGCTCACCTCGACACCAGCTTCCACATCAGCTTAAAATTTTCCTGAAAGACTTAGTTGGCTTTAATTGTCGCTGACTATTGGAGTAAATAAAGATTTGTCTCAAATTGAGCTGAACAAAAGATGGGTAGATATGTAAGAGAAGTCGTTTCTATTTGAAGGTAAATGAGACTGAAATAACTTCTAATGATCTTATCACTATATTTTGTAAGCAGAAAAAAAAAGGGATACTGAACAGGATGAAATGAAATTTAATAAAGTCACGGATCCAGAAGGAAAAAAAAGAAAGCGTATTTTCATTCAAGGAGAAAAAGAGATAAAAAAAAATAAGAAGTAGGTATCTTTTTAAAATATTACTCAAGTCGTATGTTGCAAGTTAGGTTGGCTCAAAGGAGAGGATAAGGAAATGTTTTTGATAAAGTATGAGTGGCGCCGAGCTGGGAGGGGAGAAGGTGAACGGGGAGCGAAAACATGGTAGCCAACTGTTGCTAGGAAAGTTGTGTTATTCGCACACAGTGGCAGCACCAAATTGAAACTTTAGAACGATGTATGTGTGTGTGTGTCTGTGTGGTTGTGTCTTGTTTGGCGGCACAGTCGGTCTGGTCTAGCTACAACTCTGCACCCTCTTACTGTGCTCTGCTAGCCAGTGTGCAGGAAGGAGTGAGACAGCTGGCTCACACCACAATGTTTGTCTTCAGGACCTCGCACAAACCACCAACTCCCCTATACCCCCTTTATTGTTATCCATTGCAATTAGTTACATCACTAACTATATTTAACATATTATCCCCTACAAATTAATGCAGAAAGACCATATTGTTCAGAGTTGAAATCTGCATTAAACAGCTCTCACTTCATATTGTACTTCATTTTACAATAAAAATCTGGCCTGAAACACTCACCCGACTTTCTCTAATAGCAAATTAAATTCTCATTGAACAAATTGTCTTCCAGCTTCCATTGTTTACTAAAAAAAAGTTCCCAAAATATCCCTACACTTTATTTTTCCAGTAAAATATTTCAAATAAAAATTATAGGTTTATAACTGTGCCGTTAGCGTTTCAAATTTAAAAAGGAAATTCTTGGAGTGGGTTCCGAGAAAATTCCCAAAAGCTCAGAAAGTGATTCGGGTAAGAAATTTTCTTCAAGTTGGGAATTCTAGCAACGCATTGTATAGATGGTAGAACAATATATTATACGGCAATTGCACTTTAATAAGAAAGCTTAACGTTGCTCCTTCCTCCAGAACTCCCCTCCCCTCAAAAATCAATTTTCCTGGAAAAAAGATTCACAGAAAAATTAGTCATTTACAATTCTAGGTAGCACTAGCTAACCCGACCACACTTCGCTGTGGCTCAATCTAATTTTTAGGCCTTAACCATGCGTGATTTTGATAATTTGTTTCGATGCTTTGGAATACCCAGCCTACTAATTTTTGCTTTTGAATGTACAATGTTGCAGAAATTAGATGGGAAGGTGATTTTTTCCTGTTTCCGGATTTGTAGGAGCAGTGCCGTTACCGAGTTCGAGTAATTGTCTTGAAAATATGGCAGCTGTTGGATCGTTTTGAAGTTGAACTCTCATATTCGTTGTTAAATGAATTATTTTTTTTTAACTGTGCTCCAAACAATTGAATATTTCAAGCAGGCATGGCAATTCATCAGCTGGCGTTGAGCGAGGTATCATTGGAAGCGTTTGCCTAAAGTCACCGGCTAGTAACACCAATGCTTCACCAAATGGTGATTATTTCCCAAGTCTTTCAATGTATGGTCTAATGCTTCTAATAACTTCTTATGAGCCATTGTACACTCATCCCATACAATGATTTTTGCACGCCCAAAGAACCTTTCCCATTCCTGATGTTTTAGAAATATTATATGTTGGGTTTGCTCTGAAGTGCACGTTTAAGAACTGAATGCACTGTTCTACCTTCTTCCATCAACGTAGCAGCAATACCTGAAGAAGCAAGTGCTAACGCAATATGGCCGTTTGAATGGATTTTTGCTCGGAATGTCCCGTTTCCGTGGGAACTCGGAATAGAGGTAGTTATAAGTAGTTGAGAAAGAGGTTCAGAGAGTGAGACACCATCGCAACGCGTCTGAGTCTGTCTATTTCTGCCAATCTCGCGAAACGCTCGGAGAAGTTCCCGTTTCCGTGGGAACTTCGGAATAAAAAGTATATGTAAACACTCTTATATAGAAATGGAACGTTGTGTAAATATTTCAAGTCAATCCATCGACTACTTTTCGAGTTTTGTGGCCACAAACAAACATAAGGATGGTGAATTTTTATATATATAGATATGAAGTTTAAGACAATTACTTACAGCCATTTTTGAGAAAATTTCGTAAACTAAAGGAAAATGCAATAATGTCGCAAATCGCACTTTCCGGTCAAAGGATTTTGTCCGAAACTTTCGTTCATATGCGATGGAATGTCACGCATCTTGCGACTTTCCATTCTTGAGATATTTTGTTCATACATTCACACACACAAACAGACACACATTCATACATACATATATACAAACTCAAATGCTTATATACAGGTGTCCTAATTAAACGGGCCACTTTGGAAATAACTCCTAAATGAAGCAAGATATCTAAAAAGTGAACATATTATTATTATTATTTATTATTCACAAAAGGAGAGGGAAGTAAACCCTACGCTATCCAAAGCCCCCCAGGGCCCACACAGCCTCCCCCAAAGAACACCAACCACTGGGACTAAAACGAAAATCCAGGCCCAGGTTTTAACCATCTAAATTTCACCACAGACCGAACAAATCGGACCAAAACCTTAAAAGGACGCAGCTTAAGATCCTCTACCGATATCCTATTCCGGCCGAAGGTCCTAAACCTAATCTCCTCACAACCCAAACAATTCGTCATCAGATGCACCGGTGTTTCCTCCTCAGTCTCAAAACTCTGCAAAAGGGGTCAGTCACGAGTCCCATTATATAGAGATGTCTCCTTAAACCACAATGCCCAGTGAGGAATCCAACCAGATGTCTGAGGGAGGTCCGTGAAAGACATCGGACCCCGCTACTCAAAGCTCCGTCCGGGCCCCCAATGAGCATTTTAGACTGCCGACAACCCACTGCACTCATCCATAAGGATGAGTGCTGTGAGGTCATCCACGTCTGAAAGCCCGACAACATGTGTCAGAAGACACACCAACAGCAGGCTCTGGACCAATGAAAGGGAGAGAGGCACCTAATTTGGCAAACCTATCCACCTCCTCATTCCCAAAAATTCCCATATGACCTGGAACCCAGACCAGAAGCACATCCTTTATGAAGAAAGATCTTCCAGTCTTCTAGAACATTCCAACACCAATCTGGAAGTGAAGACACATGAATTAAGCGCCTTCAACGCAGCCTGGCTGTCCGAGCAGATACAAACACCTTTTAAATTAGTGTTACGCACCCTCTCATCCAAAATACAGCAAAGAATTGCATAAACCTCAGCCTGGAAAACAGTGGCCCACTCACCAAGAGGCGCTACCAAATGATCTCCCGTCTCAAAATAGACGGCAGCCCCAGACCTACCATCCATCCTGGAACCGTCCGTGTAGCATCGGAGATAATTCTCAGGAATCACACCAGACGGACCCAGGGTTAACCAATCTTCCCTAGAAGGCAACCTAACCCTGTAGGAATGACCAAAGACAAAAGTCTTCAAATTCCTATCAGAAGGGAAACCTGTAATGGGAATCCTTAAAAGCATCTCACGATAAATGGTAGAATGACCATATCGCTTACCCTGCCAAAAACCTGCCTGTTTAATTCTATAACAGGCTTTCATTGCCTGGTTTTTCACCTCCACAAAGAGAGGTGGAATCCCTAACAAAGTCTCCATAGATGCGGTCGGTGTAGTCCGAAACGCACCAGTCACCGCCAGACAAGCCAAACGTTGGATTTCTTCCAACAGCTGCCTAGCGGATCGTGTTTCAATGCGACGCCACCACACCAAAGCCGCATAAAGCCGTATTTCTAATGTTCCTGAGCACGATAATTGTTTTTCGAAAGATCTTTATATACAGGGTGTCCCATTTAAACGGACCACTTTGGAAATAACTCCTTAACGAAGCAAGATATCTAAAAAGTGAACATAACGTTTTTTGAAGTATTTTCGCTCTAGTTTATGATGGTGTTAATGTTTTTTTTATTTTATTGCCGCCTTACACCTTAAATCTGTGGATAATGTGGCGATTTCCTTTTGACCTCCTCTTTTTACGAATGTATTGAAAACTATTAAAAAAAATGAAGAAAAATGCCATCCCAGCGGTTACTGAACATCTGTCTGTTACTGTTTGGTGCGGAATGGTTGGAGACATAACTATTGGCCCATACTTTCCGCCAGGTACCTTAAATGGGCAAGAATACGCTAATTTTATTCGCCAAGAATTACAACAGTTGCTCGAGGCTGTTCCATTGAATGTCAGAACAAGAATATGGTTCCAACAAGATCGTTGGAAGGAGAAGTGAATGAGATGTTCAGTAACCGCTAGATCGGGAGACCGGGATTGGTAAGCTGGCCTTCCAGATCGCTAGATTTAGCCTTTCTTGATTTCTTTCTTTGGTGATATCTCAAAGAAAAAATTTATGGCAAGAAACCAACAACTCCAGAAGCATCTAGAGAAGACTAATCCAAACCTGCTTGGTTATTCCGGCAGACATTATACTGTTTAGCAACTACATATGTTGGGCAGCGATTGCGCTTATGCCATTTTAGCTGAGGAGGTCATTTTGAATAAACAGAAAATATTTTTTTATCGATTTTTGTAAATAAAGTGGAAAATTGTTATGTTTTAATGATGTTTTACCTGATTTTGAAGCCCCTTACGGTTTTAAAATAGCTTTTAAGTTTTAACAGCATTTGAACTCTCTTATTTATTCGAAATTAATAAGAAAATCCGCTTTTAATTTTAGTTTATGGAACAAGGGCAACGGTTTGAAATATTAAAGTTAAAATAACGGCATTTTTCTTCATTTTTTTTTAGTAGTTTTCAATACAGTTGTAAAATGTATTTATGCTTAAAAGGAAATCGCAACTTTCAATCAATGATTTCAGGTGTAAGGCGGCAATAAAATCAAATAACATTAACACCATCATAAACTAGAGCGCAAATACTTCAACAAACTTTATGTTCACTTTTTACATACCTTGCTTCGTTAAGGAGTTATTTCCAAAGTGGTCCACCCTGTATATAAAGATCTTTCGAAAAACAATTATCGTGCTCAGGAACATTAGAAACCTTTATTAAGGAAATTTGATACGATTGCAATAATTTCTCGATTGCTTTATTTACATTAAGCGAATGTACACAAATCTGGTGTGAAACACTCACATGACCTTCTCTTACTCCAATTTACATAGTTAATATGGTCTGCAGTTCTTCGAACTCTTAATATATAACACTTCTTAGTTAGTTAATTTATAATTTACACTAATATATAATTTATTAGTTTAATTGTACTAATAATTAGTTCGATTCCTTTTTTTAAATTGTTGCGAGAAACTAGATTTTGATTGAATCAGCTCGCGTAGATTTCCATCTTTATTAGTACTCTTTCAATACTTTGTGGACTGCGCTACATACATAAAATTAATATGAATGAATATAATGAAAAACTCCAGATCTATGAAAAGTTTTTTAACTAGTTTTAGTTTTTAATTATGAATTACTTGGAGAAAATTTCATGGGTGTTTTTCAGATTTATTTTGTTCCATTAGAATAAATGGCCAAATACAAAATTGCGGACCAAAATGATGGATCTTGTATTTCTGCGCAATTCTTGTTTTCTTTTTCAACAAGGGAATGAAAATGCTGAATGTTTTCTTAATAGCTGACATTAATGATATAAAAGAGCAAACACTATGTTACAAAAATAACTTGATTTTTTGTATATTTTTCTTAAAAAATGTTTATTGCGCTATTTGATAATTTAAAAAATACCTATGAAGGGAAAACTTGGTTCTTCATTTAGGTTTCGGACGAAATCCATCAACAGGTTCTGTGACTTTACTGAATTTTTTTTTATTTTAGTTATTCGTGATTTTATCTAAAAACGGCTCCAGTGATATTCTCTAAATTTCGTATATTATCTACACACAAAATAGCTATCACTTTTTTTTTCTCTCTCTTTTTATTTATTTACAACGCACTAGTCCGCACAAGCAAATCTGATGACATTGAATATAGATAATACTTAATAATAATAATAACAGTGAAAAAAAAAAATCACTAAATGAGTGGAGGAGTTACCCAGTAGCACTCCAAATCACTCACTGTCACTTGTTGAAAGAAGACCTCGAGGCCATTGACGTTTTAGACGGCGAGAGGGATTATCCGCGATGGCACTATTGAATAGTTGAGTGGTGGCGTCTAAAGCCAAACGGGTGATCTGGGATAAGATTATAGGAATGAAGGATTGGTAGGATGTGTTGAGTAGGTGTTTTTCTAGTATTTTGCCCATTATAGATAATAGACTTATCAGATGGTAGGAAGCTGGGAGATGTTTAGGTTTCTTTGGTTTAGGGATCATACGAATATTGGAAAGTTTCCACTGTTTAGATATAGGTGAGAAAAATGATAGCTTTTTTGGGAAGGTTGCGAAGGATTTGTGCGGTGATTATGTCGGGGCTAGGAGCTTTTTTCAGTGATAGATGGCTTATAATGTAATTTACATCAGAAGGGTTAAATGGCTTTGAGGGTGGGGAGAGAGGCAGGGGAGAGTCGAGTTCTTCTTCGATTAGGTGGGTTATTTCCGGATTATGTAAATCAGGATGAGGTGTGAACACTTGGGAAAGGTAGAATGCAAACAAGGAGGCTTTTTCAGCATCAGATGCGGCCTATGAGCCGTTCTCATGCCGCAAGGGGAATGGTACAGCTTTGTAGGAAAGTATTCTGTTAGTCGCATTCCGAAGTGATTTATTGTCAGTCATAAGTATTTATGTGTAATCATGGAACTGTTGTTCTTTGTAGTTGATCAGTTCTGTTCGAAGGATATGTGTCAGTGCGTTAAGTGTGCGCTTATCAGAGGGATAACGAGTGCGCTGCCACTTGGACCTCGCACGACGCTTTTCTATGATAAGTGGGATATGTTCTGTTTTTGTTTGTGTTGTTTATATGTTTTGTTTAGAGTTGCTTCTTGTACTGAATTCTATCTAGATGTAGTAATGTGTTGAACAGCGTTATCGATTGCTTCATGTGTTTTAAGAGAAATATGTAAGTCAATTTGTAAGCGAAAGAAAGTCTTGAAACTGTTGCCAGTCTACTTTACCATGGATTAATGTTGGTTTTGGGGTAACTGGTAACGGATAGGTATCTAGGATAAAAAGGACGGGACTATGATCGGATGATAAATCAGGCAAGATTAAAATGTCGTAGTACAGTTGTGTCTTATGGAATGATATAAAGAAATCAAGGATGTCAGGAAGTTTGGAGAGAGCAGTTGGCCAGTATGTAGGTTCGTTGGGGGATATAAAACCATAGTTTTGAGAGGAAAATGGATGTGAACCCTTTAACTGCTGCGTAGTATATCAGTGTAGTGGGGATGACAGGCTCCGGTGTGCCTACTATTTCTACACTCACAGGCTCAGTACTTTAATGGAACTGTGTCATTACCTCCATTGATGGCTTTTAAACCGTTTACTGGGTATACATAACAGTAAAAATATTAAAAACTACAAATATTTAAAAACATGTGTATTTAATTAATATAAATATTTGAACATTTTTTTGTGTTTGAAAAATTTTAAAACAGGGTGCAACACACAACCCAACTGAACTCATTCAGGATTTCGTTTTTTTGTTGTGCGAAAAATCCAACATTTTTTGAAGGTACAAATATCTGTCTCGAGACGTAATAGTGGGAAAAACAGGTGTTTCCAGGAATAAAAATTATTAAAAAGTGTATGGAAAGAACTTTGAAGACGTGTTTACCACAACAGTTCTAGTTATAGAATGAATATTTTTCGCTGAATGTCATCTGTCGTCTAGAAAACGTACTAATAACTATTAAAATAAACAACAGATTGCGTTACAATAGTTATACAAACTTGTGCTTCGAGCAATTAGCGAAAAATCGTAAAAACACAGATGTGTGTCCATAGCCTGAGAGGGACAACCAGCCAGTGACACATATATGTGTCCATAGCGTGGCAGGCACAACCAGTAGTAAACACATATATGTGTCCGTAGCAGTTAAAGGGTTAAGGAGGGTTTGTCCACGAGGATTAGAAGTTCGACACCCTCATTGCGGGTGTTTCGCATTATAGTCACCACCTGATAGGAATCTAGGACTAAGAGTCTGTAGAAATAAAAGAAATTCATTTTGGGTTATTGGTTTATTCGGAGGACAATATACAGCTGCCAAGGTAAACTAGTACGGATTAGAGCACAAAGAGATTAGAGTGGATTAGATGTGTTCATTGGATGTTGACGGGAGGAGATGGTGTTTCACTATGTTTCGGATTAGGACTTTTTATTTGAAACCTTTTTTCCGAGAATGTTGTTTGTTTTGTGGGGTTCTGAGGGAAAACTAGTGTTAAACATTCTTCCAAATTCACCACCACTTCAGCACAATCAGTGATTTCACTATCTGCAATTTCAAATTCGAAGAAAATCGATTTTCCATGTTTTCTGGTTTTACACCAGATTTTTTTTTCTTAAAAGAGGAATTGCAAAATATGAATTTCCGGTTAAAACACAGTTTCCAAAATTTGATACGAATGCAATACTTATTGCTACTTAAGAGTAAGAGAAAGAATAATTTATCCAGAGAGGATTCAAATAAATGTAGAAAATAACATTTATGGTGCGACCTACTAATATATTTTATATTATTACATTTTTACAACAGAATTATCTTTATGATAATAGTATGGCAAATGTATTATAAAATATACAATTTTACCAATGCAACATCTATATATAAAATAGAGAATATCGGAGAGTTGGGATAATTCAACCAGATATTTATGGTGTGTTAGCTATAAATTATGTTTTATAAACCTTGGCTCTCTCTCTCCCCCTACATTTACTATATCTCCAAACGGCGGATTTAGCTTCATATTACCAATTTTCATGTTTATTACTGCTATTTCAATTTATTATAATTTATTACTTGTTTTAACAATAATTAACAATATATTTATGTTAATAAGCTTACATAATTGTCATAGATTATGTGAATAATAAGCATTCAATGATATATTGTCTAATTAATCCACTAATTAGTGCCCGGCATTTTTTGTGAACTCCAGGTTTTACATATAGGATATCAGAGAAAATGAGATAGCCGGATTCTCTACCAAACAGAGCTGAGGAAGAAGGAGAAGTTTTGGACATTAAAATTCCTTACAATTACAATCATCATTGCCGAATGCTTTGCAAACTGGCAATTGGCATATTTTCGGCCCAATCATAAAGCCAAAAATGGTACGAAAAATCTTGGTTTAGTGATTCCAATACAAACAAACAAATGTGTATCAGAGACATTTTCCGTGGTAGCCCTGCTTCATTTTGTGGTCATCGACCGGTTTCGGGCGTTCGCCCATCTTCAGGATGCGTATGTGAGACAGTGTGATAATACAGATTTGATAAACTGAATTTGCTCTGTGCAAGTCTGTATTATCACACTGTCTGACAAACGGATCCTGAAGATGGGCGAACGCCCGAAACCGGTCGATGTCCACAAAATGAAGCACGCTACCACGGAAAATGTCTCTGATGCTTTCCAGCTCTGCGGAACCAACCACCACAACAAACAGATATGTCATATATTCAACATTGTCCTATTATGGGATCTGTAGAGAATAATTTAAACAAATCTAGTAATGAGAAATTTTCTTATGTGTAACTTTTCGGCACGGTATACATGAAAGTTTTGAGTCTATTATATAAACATACAGTTTTGAATCTAAATATGACATACAAAGAAGTGTATTTTTAGTTAAGATCGTTACACAGTTGAGAGAACCGTTTAGTTTTAGTACGATTTTAGAAGAAACTAATTTAAATATATATAAAGACATTGAAGGGGTATGTGAACGTGGCCAACATTCAAATAAGAAGAAGCATGGTACTTGGCAGCTAAAATTTTCTTATTTTTAAATTTTAAACTTGTCCAATTTGATCGTTTTAGATTTAGGATTTTAAATTAAATTTGAAATAGATAACGAATCTACGAGTATATATAGATATCAAATTCAATAGTAGATTGCGTGAAATTCACACAAGTTTTCATATTCTATACGGTTTTTATTCAAGGGTGACTACAAGGCTGAATCTGGGGCTTAGAAATCTGGCCCGGGAGGAAGAATTTAAGTTTAAAAGTGCATGAGAACAATAGATTTTATGATTTCTTTTAATGATATACGATCATATGTTGTCATGGAAATTTGGAAATCTTGGCGAAATCGTCTCATATTTTCAAAATTGAGTTTTCACTAGAAATACATGATTTTTGAGGTCCCCTGAGTGCGAAAAAAAGTTTTTAGCGATTGGTTCTGTATGTGTTTGTAAGAGAACAAAATATCTAAAAAAAATCGCATGAACTGTTTAGCAATTCTATTTAGCAACCACCATCTCACTTAATACAAAAGTTTCGATAAAATTTATGCAGAATTTTGAGGCGATAATGTTTTAACACTTTGCCGCTGTCTCCAATGTGATTACACTTCTATCTGCCTGGATTCGTATTTGTCCCCCATTATTACAATAATTTAAAAAGAAATCTGGTGTGAAACACTCACACTAGGCTTTCTTTTACTTTCAATTAACACAATTTTTTTACTTTCTCTTATTCCTAGTAAGAGGAAGTATTGTAATCGTGTCAAATTTTCAATATCAAGTTTTCACCGGAAATACACGTTTTAAGGTTCCCTGAGTCCAAAAAGTGGTTTTTAGTAAATGGTCTGTGTGTTTGTGTGTGTGTGTGTGTGTGTGTGTGTGTGTATGTATGTATGTATGGAACAGCATAGCTCAAACACGAAAAACCGTAGAAAGTTGAAACTTGATATTCCGTTTAGTTATCACCATGGAATCTAACAGTACATATCTGTCAAAATTCCTCACCGGAAGTATCACTTTACTATTGGATTTTTTACTTTTTTGCAATTTTCTCAAAAATGGCTCCGACGATTTTCTTTAAACTTGGCACATCAACACACATACAAAGAGCTACAACTTTTATTTGAAAACATTTCTCTGGGAAAATTCATTTAAGGGCACTTTTGGGGGAGAGGTGGGATTTGTTTTCCTCTAAAGTGCTATCATAGTTGATTATACAATTCTATCATCCAAACAAAATTAATTAGAAAATAGATGGCCAAAATTCCGAGTTTTAAGAAATTAGTAAACCGGAAGTGCGCTTTTACTGAACAATTTTTTCAGAATTTCGTTAAATTTGGTACACAAACTATAACCTTTGTCAATTATAATTTTGAGAACTGGAGTAAGAGAAAGTTGTGTGAGCGTTTCACACCAGATTTTTTTCTTTTAAATTCTTTAAAATTATAATTTTTAAGAAACGTTTAGTTGATCTGATCACAAAATAAAGTGAAGGGATTTATATATATATATATATATATGTCTGACAGGACCCTATGTGCGATTTCTGTCTCAACTTTATATGCCATCAGCTTAAATTTGAACGTAACTGATAGGCCTCCTTCCCCCCCCGCAAAAAACCCTTCAACATCGAATTTTAAAAAAAAATTATTTCTAATAAAAGTGATATGTTTGTATCTGTGCAAGCAAATCTTGCAAGTTTTTAAAGAAAATCGTTGCAGCCATTTTTGAGAAATCTCAAAAAGCTATTCCAGTAAAATCGTACTTCCGGTTAACTGATTATTTTTCAATTATGGATAATTCTATCAATGCTTTTAATGTATGTTAATATTATTATACATTAATTTACATATGTGATAAAACCATACATTATACTGAAGTGGCACTTTAGTGGAATCCGAAAAAATCCACCGACAAACAATCAATTTTCCCGGGAAAGTGTTTCAAAAGAAAAGTTATAGATGGTTGGGAAATCTTTGGAACCATGTGGACAGTAAGGGAAATCTTTGGAACCGTTTTCGAGAAAATCGCGAAAAACTGAAAAAAAAAAAAACATTCATTTAAAATTGCACTTTCGGCTGATTGATTTTGTCCTTCGAAACGTAAAATGTCAGATGCGGTAGTACGGCACCTATCTAAAAGATCTGTGCTGAGGAGGACTTGCGTATGGGCTCTAGGAATAGGGAGATATGCATCTTCTCGGACAGCCAGGCTGCGCTGAAGGCACTTGGGGCATTCAGAATCGCTTCTTCCCTTAGCCATGGAGTGTAGAGACTCCCTGGAAGCGCTGTCCCGGCACAAATAAAGTGCGGCTGGTATGGGTGCCGGGACACAAGGGGATTAAAGGTAATGAACTAGCCGGCCAACTGGCCAGAAATGGGGCGAATACTCCTTTCTATGGGCCGCAACCTGTTCAGGAATAGCCAAAGTATGGCGAGGGCGTCCCCGAGAGAATGGGCTCGGAGGGAGCATAATCGTCACTGGAGGCTAAGTACTGGCGCAAAACACGGCAAAATGTCATGCCAGAGCTGTGTGAAAGAAGAACCAGAGAGACCCTGGGTTTAAGCAGGTATCAGATTTGTCTGATTACGGGCCTGTTTACAGAGGTTTAAGAAACATCTGCACAAACTGGGATTGGTTGATTCGGAGCCCTTGTGTAGACTGTGTCAGGAGGAGGAGGAGACAGCCTCTCACCTGTTGTTTGATTGCGTCACAATCGGCAGATCGCGATACGAGATCTTCGGCACGTTGAGACCGGAGGAAACCGTTCTGCAAGAAGGACTGGTGGGGAAAGTCCTGGACCTCATGAAGAGGGGAGGATTCCTCTATTAGGTATTGTGGGGTTGGCACAGTAAACCTCAATGGGTAGGCTACAGTGCCTGGGTTTGAGTCTCCCCCCTCATTCTAATTCTAATTCTATGGTACCTATCTAAACGGAATACCAAATTTAGGTTTGTGCGGTTTTTCATTTTATGATAATCTGTTCAAATACATAAATCATTCGCCAAAAAACATTTTTGTTCGTAGTCACGGACCTCAAAACCTATTTTTCTGTGAAAACTCAATTTCGAAAATTTGACCCAATCGCAGAACTCCAAATTGAATTTAAGGCGCGCCAACATCTAGGTCATTGGCGCCCGGTGCCTTCTCGGAGAGTGCTCTCTCATTACAGAAACACTGATCATCACCGGACAGTGAGCTGTAGGAGCACAGCTAGACTCGAACTCGAGTCCTCCGCGTGGAAGTCCAGTCAGCTAACCACTGAAAAATGTTTAAAGAAAAAACAGACTTTGCGTTAAATTATAATTAAATTATTACTATGATGATACTTCAGTAGTTTGGCCACTGTTCCATAATTTAAAACCACTCTAGTTTAGTCCATCATCGCAAATGGAACATTTCATTAAAGAACTTTTAATTTAAAAAAAAAATAAAAGAAAATTTAATTAAACGCTATGAAGTGGCGTGTTGATCTCTTCAAAAAGGAGACGATTATGGTGTCCAGAAGCAATTTGATTCTTTAATTTATATTTTCATCTAGATATAATTTATCGCCCTTATGAATTTTTACAAAAAAAACTTATAATATACAGCATACGAAAGTAAATTTTGTGTAAACTATAGAATAAATTACAAACTAACGTATATACAAATTTGTTGATTAATTGCACTATTGATATTTGATCATACAATAGACTGTAATATTTTCATAATATCTGACATAATATTATTTATTACCTGCCATATTATTTCTTGATGATGTTTACAGGGGCCACTTGAATCATTCTCAATCATCATCAATATATCAATGTCAAGTTTTAGTCGATACGATCTTGCAAACACATAGTAGTAACTTGCCTTGTTTGGAGCATAATTTTATACTTGCAATGTTTCAAATTGTTTTTTGTTTTTTTTGAAGAATTTGACATTTGATGAAACATTTTTTTTTTATATATATTTTCTTTACTTAAACATAAGAATCACAAATTTTCCACCATGATAGAAGTTATTTCAGTGCCGATAGAATCGAAATTTATTTGGCATTTTAAAATAAAATGACAGTAATATTTTTATAAAATTTTTGCTGGTTAAGAGTGTGTTGTTTAATGTTCATCACTTCTTCCATAAAAATTACAGTCCAGAACAAACAGCCTTTTCGTTTATCACATTTCAACAGTTGCTCGCATCTTATCATTCTTTCTGATCCTCATCTGTTCAGTAGGCTGTTGAGTCTTCTAAAGCCTTCCTACCTCCTTCCTCACTAGTAACAACTAACTACGCTTTTACGAATATATGTTCGTATATACGAACACAGTTTACAGTTCATGTGTTCTCATTGACATCATTTCATCATTTCATTATCACTATTCCCTGCAACCATAATTTTTAATATATACAGGGTGTCCCAAGGTATATGGATAACTTTTTTTCTCGAAAACTGAGATAGCTAGAAAAAAACTAAAAAAATACGTTCCCCGTAGTTTTTTCTTAGAAAACCAAATTTAATTTGCAAATTTGTTTTTGGTGCTTCCAGAACCGAGATACAGGCACTAACTTCATTTTTTCAAATGGTGAGGGTGTGGTTTTTATTTAAGAAATAGATTCCTCTATTTTTTTGTAAGAAAAATTTACTTGAACGGTTTTTTTTCTTTGAGCGAAATTTTACAAGTTATGAATGGAAACATGATTCCTATAAGAAATTTCAAAATGATTTATAATGGTTTTTTTGATTGAATAAGAAGAAAAGTACTATTTTATTATAAATTTTACTCCTCATTAATTACAGATCTTGCTCAAACTGGGCCTCCATCATTAGAAGGTATTTCTTTGGTCGTAAGGTACAATTGGCAGGAAAAAGCATGTGTATGCATCTCTAATGGTGGGACCAGTTCGAGCAATAAAAACCACACCTCCCCATTTGAAAAAATGAAGTTGGTGCCTGTATCTCGCTTCTGGAAGCCCAAACAATTTGCAAATTAAATTTTGTTTTTCTAACAAAAAACTACGGGGACACGTATTTTTTAGTTTTTTTCTAGCTATCTTAGTTTCCGAAAAAAAATCGTTATCCATATACCTTGGGACACCCTGTATATACACATATTTTTTTAAACATAGATATAATTTATTCAATGCGATTAAGAAAAGAAAACTTTTAATTACAACTTCTTTTTACACTAAACTCACAGTCTATATACGTTTTACTGAGTAAGAAGAGAAGAGAGTGTAGAGTGATCGAGCAAAGAGTGATGATTATTGGTAACGTGATGAATGTAGAATGGTATAGCGTTGGTTGAGGTGAGTCATTGAAGAGTGGTGCGGACTAGTTTAGAACTCTTACTTGTTCTAACGGTGGCAAGTTAGTTTGAAGCTTTTGAACTTTTAAGGTAGAAGTTATTAATGTAGCGATTGATGATGGTTCTTTTAACTTTATCTGGTACTAATTCTTAAGCATCACAATATGATGGTCGGCATTATTCAGTTTTCCTAACTGCTATAGACAGCTTCTAGATGAGAAATGGGTGCTGAAGTTGAATCCCATTCGCCAATACATTGTATGGGTGTAATGCATAGTTGTGGTGGCGCCTTGTTGCGATTGCTAATAGAACTATTGGGTCAGCTTATGTGTGGCGAATTCACTTGGTATTTACATTACAGCTATTACGCGTTGGTCTAATAGCTAGCGCATTCACTTTTGGTGCGAGAATTCAGGGTTTCCTGTGAGGGCAAAGATGGTGTTGTTTCCGAATTTGAGAAAAAGTGAAGTGTGTTTGCACCAAAACCCCAATAAATATCGCCGCCTGGCGGCCTTGGCCCTTAATGGATTGTTGCGCCCTCGGTAGGTAGGTAAATTCCATTGTAGAAAAGTCATGCCATGAGGAAGAAGGCAGATTTTTATTCACAATAATGTATCGTTGCATAGCTGGAGACATTAGAAGAGTATGAGCTGGCTTTTGATGGTAGAATTGATCAGGAAATCATTAATAGTCTCTCTCAACATCAGAGATTTTTTCCGCGTTAGTTGGTTTACTTTGTGATCATTGACCTGTTTCGAATCTTCAGTATCTTTACCCCATCATTAGTACTTTAATAAACAGTGTAGTAACGTACGAATATCTCACTATAGAAGTTATATTGTGACTTTGCAGTATACTAGTCCTCTCACCACACTATTTATCAAAACATCCTGAAGATAGACGAAGACTTGCAACCTGTTGATGATCACAAAAAGAAGCAGGCTTTCTCAGCGAAAATCTTTTTATAAACTTTGGTGATATCTGTTTTTTTTATAGAGTCCGATAACAAATATTGTAGGGTTTTTGCAATAAGATGAAATTCTCATTGATCTCAATAAGTCATTATTAGTTATTCCTTTTTTTATTTTGTTATTTAAGGCGCGTCAGTCTTAGATCATTGGCGCTCGGAGCTTTTTCAAAGCACTACCCGCTTCCGGCATCTCGTTACAGGTAACATTGCCCACCACCAGACAGTGAAGTTCGTAGTAATTGAAAATCTATGTAGCATACCTAATCTCCACCAGCACACTACTAACTGAGCCAATCCCGTCCTTCCCTAGCTATAATTTGAAATTAGAAGAAGAGATACGTAAATGCTAAGGTACATGGATTCCTTTCTTGTTCTCATACGAACTGCTAACAAATTATTGTTGCTAAAATAATAGATGCAACAATTTTCATTTCCATTATCTCAGATCCATTCTAAAAGATATATTTACTAAATTTATTGAAATTTATTTAACATGAAATCTTGGTAAAATATTTCTACCAATCTTGGTAATTAACCTGCCATATTAATTGTTTTATAAACATTACTGAAATTGTCATTAAAATATTTATGTAACAGAAATTGATCTGTGCAGCAGGGACTCTAAGATTTCTGTTGAAAGTAGCTGAAGTAAACCTCCTAATCTAAAGTTATTACAAAATTCTTCTTCATTAGGAACTGGTAAATGTAACAAATATCTCTATCAGTCCTTAATTGCTTGTACTGCATCCACAGGGGACTATTAGTTAGTTAACAATGCCACTGGAAGGCAATCAATAAATTAAACCCGACGCTAAAAAGAATTAATTTCTTCTAGACTTAATCTTATCTTTTAAATCTATTTTATCTTCTGATATATATTCTACTTATTTTTCTTAAATAAAAATTAATTAAAATTAATTAGAAATAAATATTTCCGGATATTACTTTTTCTTACAGCAGTTAAATGGCAAAAAACGTTTTTCTCTTTTTTATTTTGTTTATAAACTATTAATTTATAACAGATCTTAATTTTAAAGAATTTATAACGAAATAATAATAATAAGTACCATCTATAATGGCTATTATGAATTATATTTGACAAGATATTTTGTTCTAAGATGCACCACATAACGGACCAGACAATAGAAAATTGTTGGAGGTTCACCCAGTTCACTTAGATTACAGATTGGAACAAACATTCTTTAACATATTCGTTTGTGAATTATCACAATTTTTATCTTTATAAAATAATCTAATCTTAGGCTTATTATTCTTGTTTTATGTATATACTATTTTGCCAGCATTAAATACTTTTCAGCTTCGCCTAAAACTATTAATTATAATCCTATAACCCAATATTATGATGCGTGATTCTACAATTTATTTTTTTTATCTAGAATGCTAATTTTAATACACTTTAACACATATGGTGGATTCGCATAAATCCAATAAGTTAACTCCTAAAGGAAAGAGCATATTTTTAATAAGATTAAACCAATTACAATTAATTGTATTATTTCTCTGACCACCCCAGTTCCTTTTAAGCTGATTATAACAGATCTTGGGCAAACGATTTACTATCTAATAGTTTATATAGTAAATTTAAAAATAAACAAACTTAATGAATCCAAACAGTTTTTGCAAAAAAAAAAAGATTTAGACAACACGAACTAGACATTATTAAACAAAAAACAGCACTGCTCTCTCTGTAAACAGGTGACTTTCAATCATGCCATCGATTTCAATAAACCTTCCATTTTAACCACTTACCCCAACCATTCAAAACGTCTTCTATCCAAATCCTTACAAATTCACCTCCGTCCGAACTCGATCAATTTTAAAAAAAACAATGAAATCATAACTTCAACTTATAAAACTATTTTTCTAACCCTAAACAAAGATATTCGCTAGTAATTTGTTGTTCCAAATTTGAAATTGCCTCACTATAAACATTTTTCTTATCCCTCCCACCTTTTAACAGGTAAATTTTAAAACATTCTCTCTCTTCATTTCAATCTCAACGTTCTTAACGTTCACTCCTCTCCTACCCTAAAGGTATCTTTATCTGTTTTATTTTCTCTTATTGGTAATATCATTTTAATTTAATATGTCACTTTTGTGTAATAATTTCTTCTGTTAATATTTCTTTGATTAATTTTTTTTTTGTAAATCTATGCAATTTTTCTTAACTACAATACTGACAATAATGTATTTTCTCCAAAAATTTTTACAGAACTCCTGAAAAGGGCACCAATGGTACGCGAAACATGCAACAACAAAGATTTTTTTTTTTGTAAACTCCTCGGGCCATTGCTGACAAACATCTCATTATAAATTTAAAAATCTATGTGAGAATTTAAACTACCTAGGATTCTGAGTCAGTGTTGTTATTAGCCGGATTCGGGTTTGTTGATTGGGGTTAAGAGTAGTAGCTGCTTAAAGAAGTTATCTGGGTTTTTCTCAATATACGATATATATAATGCGGAGCCCATATCTCCACGGCGTACAATACTGTAGCCACAACAGTGGATTTTAGCGATTTTAGTTTATTGCGACCACGAATTTATTGATAAATCTTTTAGCGGCTAACAAAAATTTAACTTATTGCACTAATACATGTAAACCCCCCCAGATAAATGTAACTATTTAAATATTTAATTTTATTGTGTTCGTAATAAAGTGTAGGGGATGGATTAGCTGAGTGGTTAGTGCGTTAGACTCCCACGCCGAGGTTTCGGGTTCGAGTCGAGTGCTACCCTTACATTTTTTCTTCCTATGAGCCTCTACAGCTCCACTGATCGGTGATGGACATTGTTGTCTGTAGCGAGAGAACACTGTCCGGAGGCCGGCAGTGCTCTGAGAATGCTCCGGGCGCGGATGACCATAGATGTTGACGCACCTTAAATTGAAAAAAATAAAAACAAAGTGTAGGATACTGTTTCCGTTTTGGGGGACCCCTTTCGAAAAATTATTACTTCTCCGTATACACAATTAAAGAGTTCAGTTGGCAATATTCCGGTCAACGCTTTTAATTTTCCTTGAGCGTCATTGCAGTAATCCGAAAATATTACAATGTCATCGGTGAACATTAAAGTCAGAATATCAATTTTGTTCATTAACTCTAAAACCAGACAATCCTTTATCCCTAAAAAATGTAATATAATCTGAAAGAAATAAGCTAAATAAAAGCGGAGGAAAGGAATTCACCCTTTAACGTGCCAGAGATGACATTCACAGCCCATCTTGTTTGTAGTTGATGGCCAATTACCATTTTGATGCTAGCATTATTGTAGATTAACTTGATAACCCTCGTTGTCTCTACTTACTCCAATATAACCTAATTTCTGCCACAGTTTTAGATGGACCATTTCATTTTATAATTTTACAAATATATGTATTGTAAGTATTATATAAATGATAAAAATACATACCAATGACTTAACTATTCAATCGATATATTATAAATTAATGTTTAAAACAAATGAAATCTAAATATTAAAAAAATATTTGTTGTGGTGGTTGGTTCCGCAGAGCTGGAAAACATCAGAGACATTTTCCGTGGTAGCCTGCTTCATTTCGTGGTCATCGACCGGTTTCGGGCGTTCGCCCCATCTTCAGGATGCGTTTTTTTCAGACAGTGTGACAACACAGACACGCACAGAGTAACTTAGTTTCACACTAACTTTAGTTAGTGAACTAAGTAGTATATACTTTAGTTAGAAACTTAGAGTTAGTGTGAAACTAAGTTACTCTGTGCGAGTCTGTGTGTCACACTGTCTGAAAAACGCATCCTGAAGATGGGCGGCCCGAAACCGGTCGATGACCACAAAATGAAGCAGGGCTACCACGGAAAATGTCTCTGATTAAAAAAATAATTGTAAATTGCAAAAGAAAGTGTAAGACAATTAAGTACCTTTATTTTATATTGAATATAACTATATATAGGAGTTGTGCTCGTGCTACGGAACAGTACGGATTCGCTGGGTTACAAGCCAGTTAGATATAGTGACAGTTATTTTATTTATTTTTAATTATCGGAGTGATTAGCAAATTTTAATTGAATTTTATTCATAACGGAAGAGAACAAATGTACATGAAAAAGAACCAAAGGTCACAAGTGATATGACAAAGAGTGGTGGAGTGGGCTCATTCGGGAGTGGGGATACCAATCTTATTACTGTACTGTTGTCTAAGATTGAATCTATCTCAAAAGATAGATTTAACCCAAAAAAAAAAGAATTTCAAAAACGTTTTCAAGAATATGAAAGAAAATTAAAAGCAAACATAAAGAAAGTGCAGGAGAAGCTACTTAGTAAATTAAGTATTAAAAAATCTCAACAGAATCAGATTATAATGTAAGTAATCAGAATATTTATTACATTATTTTAAATAATTCAATTTTTCAAAAAGTTGTATCATATTGTATAATAAACCAAACAATGTAACAAAATATAATTGATATAATAAAATTAAAGAAGTATTGATGAATGTATATCTTTATTATTAATTAATTTTTAATCAAAATATCGACGTATGGTTGTATTTCTTTTATAGGCATTGTATTTTTATGTAGAAGTGCACAAACTTTAAACGTTACTAATACATTATAGTTTATATACCTAAAAACAAATAAATTATGGCTTGTCTATATGTGTCTATTATGTTAACTATGTGCATAACAGACCATTCGCTAAAACAAATTTTTCGAAATCAGGGGGGGGGGCGCACAACGTATTTCCAATGAAAACTTACATAACTTAGTTCTTCTTACAGCGGTAACTGGATGTTTATACCTCATCTTTTCTTATTTAACTTCCTTACTAATCCCATACTAAACTATTGAAATATTTAAAGGGCGCTTAAATTACCGTCACCTTTTTTTCTTTACAATTTTAATCTGTAATTAACTAAAATATCAACTAATATGTCTATTCTAAGCTCTCCGAATGAACCTTTTCCTAAGCTGTATATTGAATTAAAACGTAACTAATGGCACCCATCTCACTTGTAAATAAGGCTTATAGACCTGTCAAATTATTCCTGGATTTATAGAACAATCTGGACTATCTTATTCTTCAATGAAATTTGTGAAACTCTTTCAAAAAAAAATATAAGTAATATTTTTTTTTAAAAAAATCTATAAGAAATATCCAGTTGGCAGATAAAATTACAATTATTTTATTTATGTGACATAAGGTATCGTTTATTTTTCTTATATTGTACATTTATCCAAATTTATTGTTTTACACCTCAAACTATCCACTGTATTTCTATCTTATATATTACTTTTTCATGTGTCACTATTCCACTTATCTTGTCACTGTTTACATATGATACCTATTCTATTGTTTCTTACAACTTCTCTTTCTGAACATTTTTCTTTATTTCACTTAGAAGTTTGCTTTCTATTTATGCCATTTCATTTTCTCATTGGTCAGTAATAAATATAAAGAAGCAATATGTTAGATAAATGGCTTTGGCTATATCTATGAGCTTTTTTAAAATGCCTATAAAACTGTTTAAACTGAACGCAAACTGCTAATGATTTAAAACGCAATAATATGAATCACCATTATGGAAGCAAAATAAAAAATATTTCAACTCATTAAGAAAACTAAAACTGTAATATAACTGAGTGATGAGTGTAATAAACTTGTAAGGTAAAATATGTGTTGGGAAATATGTATGTATTGGGCCACCATAACGTGAAGAAGCGGATAGCGGAAATATTAAGCAATAACGGGTATACTTGCTTCGACAAAGTGCACTGCCTAGATAAAGAAGGTACTAATCGTTTCGCTGACATTGTTGCGTTCAAGAACGGTGGAAAAAGAAGCCCTACTGTCTGCTTTGAATCCAGTGATCCAGAACAGGGGAGAAAAGTTGACCCAGAGAAGAGGGACATATACGACAAATGTATCCCTCACCTGAAGGAAAAATACCGGGAAAGGTTTGCTGAACGACGTCAGATCCAAGTGAAGGAACTCTTGTTTGGGAGTAGAGGGGCGTTACGTAAGGGCCAAGAGTGAATTTTTTGACTGGTTGGGAATTGACCAAGGCTTTCTGTGGGAGATTGCTGAGACAATCATATTTGATTTCCTCGTTATAATCCACCACCACACATATATGGGACATGACTAGCAATGATTACATGACTTACACATTCATCTAACTTTAGTCTGTGTATATATAGCTCTTGTCGTCTTCTGTTAGGTATTAGATTGGTTCTGGTTTGAATTTGTATATAGTAAACACCTATGCATTATTCTTATTCTACCATTGTTCTCAGAATTGACTAGTAGGTATGCTATGTTTCAGCAGCTCAATGTAATTGTGCATCCACGCTTATTTTAATTATTGAAATAAAGTACTTTTTCTCTTTTATATTTTTATTTTCTCTTACTGTTAATAAGAAGAGGAAATAATTCGATGTTGATAAGTTTTCGATATCGAGTTTTCACAGGAATTACACGATTGTGTTTGAAAAAATGTTTTTTCCTTTTTTGGAAAGAAATGATCTGTGTGTGGTTTATGAAGAACAGCAAATCTTAAAAAACGAAAAAAATTTTTGTAAGTTCAAACTTGACATTCCGTTCGGGTATCACTATGGAAACCAAAAGGAAGTTATTAGTCAAAATTCCTCAACCGGAAATCTACTTACTTTCCGTTTTTTTGGCGATTTTCTTGAAAATATCTCTAACAATTTCTCTATGAACTTTGTATACTTGCATAGTTTTAGTTTCTATGACTTTTATTTGAAACATTTTCCCAGCACAATTCTTTTAATTTTATTACAAAAGGAAGAGATTGTTGTTGTTATTTTTTTGATAATTATACTTTCCTTATGACCTTGCTCTCTATAAATGGATAATTTATTTATAAATTGATACCACCGATTGTTGATACGTATTTTTTTATGTTTATATAGTAAATCAATTATTTGCCTTTAATGAATGGAATATTCATTATTATATTCATTTGTGTTTCAATAATTATAATATAAATTTCCAAAATTGCGTGATATGTTCAGTTTCAGTATAAATAATAATAGTGGGCAGACGCATCTTAAAGGCAAGACATTAATCAGTTCTTCTTCTCCTACATGTTAGTTTAAATTAATTTTATCAAATCTATATCAGTTTCTACCCTACATAATATTTATGTCATTTATTTACTACATAAAATGCCCGCAAGGGGTATCTTGTTGCATGCAGTTACTTGGGGAGTAGCGATCCCACAGGTTACCACAGCTCAGTACTCCATGCACTTCGTCAAACAGTACACAATACACTTAAACTACATACACTGTACCCTTCGCAGACAAGGATAAACACAGTACACAAACTAAGGTCTCCGTTCCCTAGTTAACTGGCGTAAGCCAAGGGAGAAGGAAGGGATTAGCTCAGTGGTAATGCGCTGAACTAGCAAAGTGGAGGTACCGGGTTCGAATCCAGTAGTCTGCCCTTAGATTTTCTCCTCCTAGGAGCCTCTACAGCACACGGTCCGGTGATAGGCAGTGTTGTCTGTAGTTAGAGAACATTGCTTGGAGGCCGGCAATGCATTGAGAAGGCTCCAGATCTTTCACGTCGCAATGCAATAATCCCCGTAAAATATATATCTGTTATAAACAATGAATCATTATGAACACAAAAAAAAGGCGTATGTAAATAATCAAAAAGATATGTAATTGTAGTAGTTGGTTGTGTAGCACGAGCGGTTTTGTAAAAGGGCTTGTAAGTATGTTTGAGATAGAGATAGAAGTATTAAGAATAATCAAGAAATCACCACTGCTAACAAATAAATATATTCTTTTAAATAATAACTACAAGTTATTTGATATTATAAACTAGTTATATATATTGTGAAACTGCCACTGATATTTAGAGAGCGATTCCTGAAGTAGTGTTCTGGCTTTGGAAGCAGAATACAGACTTAGTTGTTTGAAAGCAGAAATCAGACTGTATTCTTTGAAAGCTGAAGGCAGACTATTTTAAGGAATCTCTCTCTAGCGGGGGAATTTTTTTTTACAAAAGAATTAACCCAACGGGATTTTTGTTCCTTTGTTTTCCCAATAGCAATGACCTAGATTTAATATACCTGACTCTAAAATACACTCTTTTTGAAGGTAAATTCACAGCACTAAGATAATTATAAAATATTAACAAAATACTATTTTGGATACTATAAAATATTCTAAACTCTAAACTATTTATTTTCATTGCTTCTTCCACTACAGATGGAATTATCATATAGACTGTTTTTATATTAGTGCAATTACTTCATAAAACTCTTCATACAATTTTTGGAAACTAAAATATTTTGCAGCATGGAAAACAATGAATTACCGGTTTGTTTTTTTATGTGTAACATGTTTTAATCTTAATTGATTAGTTTAACTTAAATTTTCTAGTCAATTATGACGCCAAGAACCCTGAAGAAGACTCTTATACTGTTCCTCTATCCTTATACATGGAAAAATAACTTTGATATTATTATTTCTTCCAGGGATGCCTGCCTACTCAATATACTCATGAGTTGTTGACTCTGCTTTAGCGTAAACAAAAAAATCTAGTGTGAAACACTCACACAACTTTTTCTTAATCCTGTTTATACAATTATATATAGAATAGCAAGTGTTCTTTGAACTTCAAGATTTGTCTTTTATCTTAATATAAATATAGAGGTGTGGAGGGAGGACAAGTACCAACCTATCAGCCAAAGCAGGTAGGGAAGTGAAGAACGTGCAAATAACATTGAACCAACCTCATATATTTGAAATTTAAAGCCACAAATTCCCTCTAATAGCAAGAGAGAATTACATCAGCAAGAGAGAGCAGACAGACGAGAGAATTAAGAGAGAGAAGACAGACCCTCTCTGGTACTCTTACTTAAGTAGGCTAGAGTGGGGAGAACCTGTATATAAGCCAGTGAGAGATCTAGACATCTATCAGATTCAACCATATACATCGCATCGTGTCATATCTCTACTCCCACCATTTATTCTATAAAAATCATTGCAAGTCCAGTGCAGTTTTTGTAAACTTACAGCTATATTATAACAGTGTCTTCATATCTCGTCTAATTAATCAATCCCAATTTCTCTCCTCATCAACTCCATTACATTCCCCAAAACTTGCTAAAATCAATTTATTTTTTTGTTTTTAAATATTTCAAATAAAAGTGATAGGTATATACGTGTATCTGTGCACTTAGCATTCCAAGTTTAGAGGAAATCGTTATAATCACATTCGACCTAATTTCAAAACGCTTAATTGCTTTTCTAGAAAGTCGTAATTCCGGTTAACCGGATTTTTTTCAAAATATGTAATTCTAACAACGATTCCAAGTTGTAATAATATTATATAGATTTATCATTCATTTATGATTTTTATAAATGGTAGAACATTGAATTGAAGTAGTAATTTAAAGGACAGCTTATAACGTTATTGTTCCTCCAAAAACCCTCCAAAATTACCAATTTACCCGGGAAAATATTTGAAGTAAATGTGATAGGTATTTATGATTGTAGATTGGTGTAGGGGATTATTGCACTGCAACCTTCTCAGTGCACTGTCAATTGACTTCCAAGCAGTGTTGTCTAGCTATAGGCAACTGGATAGTGAGTTGTAGAAGCTCCTACGAAGAGAAATCTAAGGGCAGCATGCTGGAATCGAGCCCGGGATCTCCGCGTTGTTAGTCCAGTGCACTACCACTGAGCTAATCCGTTCCTTCTACCTTGGCTTACACCAGTTAACTAGGGACGGAAACCCCAGTTTGTGTACTGTGTTTGTCCTTGTCTATAAAGGATAGAGTCTATGTAGTTTAAGTGTATTGTGCCCTATTCTGACGAAGTGCATGTAGTACTAGGCTAAGCTAACCCGTCAGGTCGCTACTCCCCAAGAAACTGCATGCAACAGATACCCCTTGCGGACAATTTATATATCCTGAAAGTGCCCTTAAATGAATTTTTCCAAAGAAATGTTTTAAATAAAAGTTGTAGATATTTACATGTATAGTTGATATATAAAGTTTGAAGAAAATCTTCGCAGCCATTTTTGAAAAGATTGCGAAAAACGGGGGAAAAAAAAAAATCATTTAGTAAAGTGGTAAAATAAACCCACTTCCGGTCATCCGATTTTTTTCAAACTCTGAATTTCAACAACACAATTAATTCCAATTAATATTATTTAGATGACAGAATTGTATAGTAAGTAAACTGAAATAGCACTTTAGAGCAAAATCTAACCCCACCCCACCTCTCCCCCGAAAAGTGCCATTAAATGGATTTTCCACAGAGAAGTGTTTTAAATAAAAGTTGTAGATCTTTGTATGTGTAGTTGATGTGGGAAGTTTGAATAA
Source organism: Triatoma infestans (assembly GCA_011037195.1). Classification (NCBI taxonomy): domain Eukaryota; kingdom Metazoa; phylum Arthropoda; class Insecta; order Hemiptera; family Reduviidae; genus Triatoma; species Triatoma infestans. The sequence goes on along the minus strand of JAAEAF010003359.1, from coordinate 83,262 downwards.
AATCGCTAGAGCCATATTTGAGAAAATCGCGTAAATGTAAACAAAATTATTCAGTAAAGTGGTACTTCCGGTTGGGGAATTTTGATACATACCTTACTGTCAGATCGCATGGTGATACCTAAACGGAATATCACGTTTGAACTTTCTGCGATTCTTCGTTTCCGAGCGATGCTCACACACATATAGACCATTTTCTAAAAAACCACTTTTTTGGACTCAGGACGCCTCAAAACGTATATCTGACACGATTACAATACTTCCTCTCACTAGAAGTAAGAGAAAGTAAAAAAAAAAAAAAACTTACCTAGAACCAAAATAATAAATTGAGCTTAATGTACAATGTTAATGATAAGTATTTCTAATCTTCTTTAATCTGGAAGACCATCTGACATTTAAAAAACTTAAAAAATTATTGTGCAACATTGAAATACATATCTTTCTCCTTGACCATTAGAGAAATATTATTATAAAAACCTGGCACACAAAATGGAAATAAATTGTGATTACATTGAAATATATTCAATTAATGAAATTGATAAAAAAGTAGTAATTCTTTATTTAAAAAAGAAAAGAAAAGGAAATTCAAGAAAAAAATATTTCTTTTTCATTTTTTCAACTTTCAATATCAAGATAAAATCTTTATATATTAAATGGAATGTAAATTATATAATCTGATAACCATTAGTGGGTTGGGGGGGAGGAAGCGTGGCTAAATTACATTTAGAGTCACGTCCTGGCAGAAGAGTTTAACAGCCAGCCAAAAGCTGAACGGAATGAAACAGCCCTAGAATATCTAATCTTATTTGTTTGAAAAATATAGTTGGATAATTTAAAAGTAATATAATCAGTTTATTAACAGTGAAAACAAATAATTCTTATCATATTTCAAATTTGAGAAGGTTTATCTCATCGAAAGAAAAATATTCATTTGGGTTTCACGGACAATGTGTGTTCGTTGTTTCACTAGTATTTATCTCTCACTGTATCCCCCTCTCACTCTCTCTTAAGAAATTTTTTTTTTTTTTTTTTTTTGAGAAGAAAATTAGTTATTTATTTATTTATTGTTCAGTATAGGTTTTAAAAGTTTTCACTTTGGAATAACTAAATTAAGTCATTTTTAACCTTACTTGGATTTTACATTTATTTATTATATGTACAAGCTTTTGATTGTCCATAAACTTTGCAATGCGTTCCTTCACACTTTATCTATTCTTATCAGCACAGTATACTCCTGAAATTTCTTATCGCCTTCACCCCCTCCCTAATAAAAATGACTTGATAAAACACTGAGCATCATAACACTACTATTAAAATTTAGTTATAAAGTATCCTTCACAACATGCTATTTATTTTCTAATACTATTTTACTATTTTCTAATGTCTAATCATAATTTAAAATAATTCCATTTTGTCATTAAACACACACACACGCACACACACATAGTAACATAACTTCCCACACATATATACAACCAACAAGTGTCAGTGTAACAGAAACATTGCTTTGAAGTGAACTCGGTGAATTTGTTCTGAAGATGGATGAAAAACCGAAACTGGTCAGGAAAAAAAAAGGAATATGCATGGCACGACGGATAAAATATCAGATGATATCCAGCATCGCGGACCATCCACATATTCAATTTTAAGTAGTATTTCTGTTTATGTAAGAATCTGTATAAAAGATATTGGCAGTAGAACTGATGTAGGTATCTCAATTTTTGTTCAATTTGAAATGAAGTAGTAAGAGTGTAAATATGTACTACCCATATTCCTTGGAAATGGCCAGGTATTTATTTTTTAATTTAAGGCGCGTCAACATCTATGGTCATTAGCGCCCGGAGCCTTCTTAGGGCACTGCCGGCCTCCGGACAGTGTTCTTTCGCTACAAACAACACTGTCCATCACCGAACAGTGAGCTAAAGAGACTCCTAGGAAGAAAAAATCTAAGGGTAACACTGGATTCGAACCCGGGATCTCCGCGTGGGAGTCCAACCCTTAGCTAATACCTCCCCTAATCCAGGTATTAATTAAATTTTAATTGGCATTAATTTTACAATTCTTCTTCTACTTCCTTGGCTCTACAACCCCAATGTGCCTTGGCCTCCTCAATCAGCGATCCTATGCAACCGCCTTCCAGTTCCGTACTCCCGGCAGGCATGTCCCATCAGTCGCCATACTGTCCTGCCATCTGAGTCCTTACGTCCAGATATCTCCTTGCATTGAGCTTGGTTCCATCCTAGCCACATGGCCAGCCCATTTCAGCCTTCCAAGCTTGATAAATAAAACTAGATAAGTGTTATCCAACTCGAACAGTACCAACAACCGGCGAAGTATTTTGCTTTCAAAAACTGACACTTAATTTACAAATTTATTTAGACTTTTAGGCTAACTAACTATAGACCTTAATGATTTCTATCAACATTCAATTTCAACCGCTTAAAGTATTTTTTCGATCCAAGAATTCTGGGTGGAAACGGTATTCCCTAGTATTTCTTAAAAATGATCTCAGCTTCTTGATCAACATGGCATTTTCAATTACTTTGAATCTTCGTAAATGAATAATCCATTTTTTCTTATCTTATCCCTAATCTATTTCATCAGGCCCTAATCTATTTGGTAAATCCTTCATAACTTGGCATGGCCTTAATATCTTTTACACACTAAAAATTCAGCTCTTAATTCTAATCTAAGCCCGAAAGAGATAACTTCATCAGAAAAACATGACAAACTTATTCAACAAAGTCGATATCCGATTGACGAGTTATGCGCCTATAGATATTTGAGCTGGTATCAAAACTGTAATAACGGCGAGGTTTCTTATGTGAGATATACCAGTCCACTGTACTTACACAAAAATTTTGTATTTCAATAAGTTTGTATTATTATTTGTATTTTAATAAGAGGAAGGGGTGTAATCGTGTCAGAGTTTTGAAAATGAGTTTTTTTCACCTGTATGCAGCCTATTTTTAAGAAATGCGATTGGCTATTTCTCTCTTATTACTTGTTAATTTTTCATCTGAAGAAATCGAATCAAAAACATGGGAGAAGGAAGTGTGACCTTGGGTTGGTTATATTAAAACTTGACTAACTAAATCTAAATAAGATTGTCTTTAGTGTGGATAGGGGCTGTAGCTGAAGAAATACTGGTAGGAGTTGGTGGGAGTTTAGCCAAGTTGGATAATGCTATCCAAACCTCTTTACTAAGTAGTGTTGCTTCACTTGATAATATTACATATACCCACACACAAACACTCTACATTACATTACATACTCTCCAACATACAAACTGTAATCTATAGCCATAGTATAGACTAAACTTGTATTCTGGTGGAGATATCATAAAACTTTAACATTATATCCCTACCACTACACTCAAACTCTCTCATCTACTTGAGTGTAGGCCGAGATATGACATTTGCAAAACCACTACTCCAACATCCCCCAAGCAGTGCCAAATTATTCTCCCATATACTTATATATATATATGTATGTATGTATATGTAACAGATATATTGATTGCCTCATATAATATTCCGAAGAGATGTTCAACCTTTATTGGATTTGTCATTTATCCCTTACTTATATTTTTTTTTTCCTTGGGAGAAGGATAAGATCATGGTGACAAATTCAGATGAAGTTCTTCAAATATCTGAAACTCAGATAGTCCGACAAAGCAGGCGCAGATATGTAAATTTTATTGTTTGTTTATCAATACAAATAATAATACAATTATCATACAAATAAAAAATATGATTGGAAATTAATTTTGAAAGAATAAATTAAACAAACAATAAAATTTACATATCTGCGCCTGCTTTGTCGGACTATCTGAGTTTCAGATATTTGAAGAACTTCATCTGTCTGAATTTGTCACCATGATCTTATCCTTCTCCCAATGTAGAATATAATGTTAATGATCGAGGATTTTGGGACTTTTTTCATCATAGTCATGTTCAATACTGTACCGAGTATAGACCTAACGTAATGTTTAGGGAAAATTAAAGCATACATTTTTTTTTTTTCAAGCCAAGACTGTATGATCTTATTCCCGGTTAGGGAGTTGAAGAAATTCCTATGAAGCGGAAAGTTATGAAGCTGCCTAATAAATTAGGTAGTTATTCAAAAGTTAAGTTTACAGTCTTTTTAGATAAATTTATCCCAGTTAGTATGAATTTTTTTCAAGAAGTTAGTCAAGGTTTTAGGTTGAATGTTTTTTTGTTTATTGTAACAGATAACAATAAACAAAGAAACTTATCCCTAATCTATTTCATCAGGGAATAGGTTAAGATAATTTTAAAATTACTACTACCACCAAGATCTGCACCAGCGACGGCTCCAGGCGGGCTCTCGCCCAGACCCTTCTGCGCTCATCGCCGCGACCCTCTTACTCGTCAAGACATAATAGTAGTATGAAACAAGCTATATAATTAACAACATCGCAATTTAAAAAACTACAACATTAATTAACACACAGCTTATTAACTACCTTTGTCATTGACGGCAGAGTATAGGCACGACGCTACAGCGCCATCCATTTTCAGGGCTAGTTGCTTCGGCAGGTGAGTTGTTAAATGATTTTCCACTTCAGGCCTACTATTTAAACATTAATCCACTGGGACTAATTATCGTTGTGCAATTTGACTATCATTACAGTGGTGATAAAGGAATTTTGTTTTTACTAGAAGTGGAAAATCATTCAACAAACTGTCTCAGTTCATAATTACTTTAGTTTTTAACGATGGAAATTATTGGGTTGCTCTTTTAAAAATTAAAGTTTCTCTTTGATGCAATTAAATGTCGAAGTTAAATAACTGTACCATTTCATAATTAAAATATAGGTTATTATTATTATTATTATTTTCTCTTATTTAGTATTATCTTCTTATCCTTTTTTGGAGGGACATATGAACTGCGAGCTTCAAAGCTCTATTGTCCTATTAGCACTATCAGAATGAGAATTCTCATCCTACAGTACCTTAGAAGTTTGCTTTATTTAGAGGAATATCAACATCTGGAATAGTTTAAGAAGAAAATCTTCTTCTCCAATTCTTGGTATTTGATTAGCCGATAGACTTACACACTACCCTGAATTAGACTGAAAGAATTTCTACCTTAAGAGTTTAAGCCTTTTCTGGGCGGCTGTGGACCGGACCGAAAGGCTATGAGGTGTGCATTATTCTAAATCAGGTATCTAAATCTACTCAGGATGACAGCATCATCATAGTTTGTCAGGAGTTATATTGGTATCTCATCCATATTTAAACATAATCTAAATGCGTTATCATGTTCTAGGTTCAACTTCTTCAGGTTCTCCAGAGTTTACAAATAGCCCATAAGTAAACCTGTCAATAAATGAAGCCTATTGTTGCTCAGAATGATGCACATCTCAGACCTTTCCTATCTTTCGCTGCTCAGAAAAGGTATAAGCTGTTTCATTCCAGGAGGGTCAGGTTTCATAACCTATATCTTCTCAGCTCTTCTTGGAAAGACTGATCTCTTATCCTTGCCAAGTCAGTATCTGTGATTGAAGCTTTCATGATACAATTCAATGCCATTTTCAGGTAGTACTTTGAAAGTGGTGGCAAATAGCAAAATTGAAGAAAACAAATAATCCAATCTTTTAAATAAATAAGATCACAATGAAATATATCCGACTTCTTACAGTAAATTACATCAATAAACAAGAAAAACTTTCCTCTTTAATTTTCTTTTTATAATTTTAAAATAGCAAATGAATTCTAGAAAATAGTCATTAAATTAACGTTTAATTTTTTATGATATCACTCTAGACGGAGGGCAAAAAAATGCTTGCTTCAAGCCCAAGTTATCATATCTTTAATAAATCATACTGATTAATAAATATCCAAAACCGATCAGCTATCGTAAGAAGAAGACAAAGATGGGAAATATGTCATTGTTCCCAGCCTGCGGACCCAACCACCTGTTCAATTCTGATTAATATTTTACTTCAAAAAGAGAAAGAGGCATTATCGCAATTAAGTAAGTTTTTGCTACATTTGTTTTTTTTTTTTAAATTAATATTATAATGTTACAGGAGAAATGAGGTGGCTGCTGTTGGCTGCAACAGTAGTGGTTGGTATTCAGGCCTCCAGTATTAATGGAGTTGATCCACTGGTGGTACATACCAACAAAGGCCGAGTCCAAGGTATCACACTTCAGGCCGCCACTGGCAAATACGTCGACGCATGGCTGGGTATTCCTTACGCTCAAAAACCCATTGGTAAGTTTAAAATAATATTATAAGAAAGATGGAATCTCTTTAGTGAGCTTAATAAAATAAATTAGTTTAAAAATTTAAGAAACCAAAGTTTGATAAATGGAAAAGATTAGATATATTACAACAACCTACACATTTTGTAGGTTATTAAAAATTGATTTTCACAATAACCAATTGTCAAGTTAAACTTACAATTGATGGGAGAGAATGGTTTTAGAAAGAAATATTGCACATTGAAGCAATTTAAGCCAAATGAAAGAGTGAGAATGACTACTGTTGACAGAATAGCACGAGCGTTTCTCACTTTTATTATCTTGCTGTGTTGGGCAATTCGTCAATCTCTGCCTGAGATTGATTACCTATCTAACACATGTACCGATTCTGCCTGCATCCATTATGAAATCAATTTGTATGTATGTGTGTATGTTTAAAAATTATTTATTTCACATAACCTACTCCCATTTTGTTCCGGAATGATTTCATTGGTTACATATTTTCCTATCAATTTACTTCATTTGGTATTCTATTCCACTTAAATCTATGATATAATTCTTATATATAGAGGAAAAAACTTTTAATTTTCACAGTATATTTGTTTCTCTGGATGACAATGACACTGTAGGATTAAAGTTTGAATACTTCTTTGTTTCATCTAAACAGCGTTATATTAAATTACTTTAAAAGTAATGAAATTTTTTTTTTAGGCGGCCTTAATGTCCGTTCCAAATTAACGTCACGGTCAGGGAGGATAAAACTTTTACAGCTACATATGGATCTCAAACTGAGGGCCTTCCATTTATCAGTCTCTAACATCTCCGTACTAAACCTTCCGCTAATCAAACTTGGATTTACTATATATTCAGAGGAATAAGATTAGCCTGCGTTCTGGATTGGGATTAGAAGTATCTGGGTCTTACATTGAGTGACGTAATGCTCACTTAACTTTCCGCTTCATAGGAATTTCTTCAACCCCCTAACCGGGAATAAGATCATACAGTCTTGGCTTGAAAAAAAAAAATGAATGCCTTAATTTACCCTAAACATTACGCTAGGTCTATACTCGGTTGTAATGAGGAGTGGATAAGTAAGGCATCACCACGGTAGTTGAGTGGTTAGAGGCCATGTAAACTGCCAAGCTGAGGTGCATTATGGTACTGGATTCGATTCTCGGTTTTGATCTTGGATTTCATCTAGTGTATTTAATATAATTAATATATAGTAAAGTATGTTTGCTATCCGCCTCTGCTACGATAGGAAGTTGGACCGAAGCCCCGCCTGAAAATAAAAATGACTTTACTTGTTTTTAAGTACAGCAAAGTATGTCTGCTATCAGCATCTATTCAAATTCCTGATCGTTAGTTGAACGTAAAACCCGCCATAAAAAAAAAAACATTATTTATTTTTAAATTAGATGAAATAGAAGTTAAATTTAGTTTTAGAGATCTTGCCACTGATTCTCAATCTGTAACCGCAACCGGTGAGATGGGATTTATAAGTAAAGCTAAAATGGAGTGGGAAAGAACGCATACATTCTATATACAATATTTAATTCCAAATCCATTATTCATTTTGGAACAAACAAAAAAAAAATCAAAATATTTATCTTAGTTTGTGCGATTTTCTTTATAAAAATATTAAACTGTAAGCAACATTTAACTTAAGATTGATATTACAATTTTTGCTTGAAATTTTACTGACATTGGAAGTCCATATTGCTATGTTTCATAGAATTAGGGAAGTCACCGGAATTAAGGCATGATTAATGAGGGCATGAATATCGTCACTTGATTAATGGTTTTTCTTATTATAAGATGATTTTTATACAGAGTCAATCAATATTTTTCGCTCCTCTATAAACATCATTATTACTGCAATTGTTACGCTGCTTAAAAAAAAAAAAAAATTTGTTAGTGTTCAGTAATGAATAATCCAAAATTTGCATATTTTGGGCAAATGTTTGGTTCAATTCCATTTATTTATTTCAAGAAAATCTATAGTAATAGATAGCTAAAGGTAATTTTAGATATTGAGCTTTTCTTATATAGAGAAGAATTAATATCTCAGATCGTATAACATTGCATTTGCACACCACTCTGTATTTGAAGTTGCTAAATTAAGATAACCTATTTTGTCATGAAAACTAAAAAACTAAAGCATTTTCCAATCTTTGTTAAAGTTAGTATTTTTAATTAGAGAAGCAATTTCACTGAAATAAATAACGCCCACTTGTTTACTCATCTAAAAAATAGTTCTGGAAGTTGTAGAGATTCAGCAAGGATGTAATAACAAAAAGAAAATATTTCTTGGTAAAGAAAATATTGCTTGAACAATAGCTCTCTCAATGAAATCTAGTTGACACCAGGATACAATAGACAAAACAAAAATAAAGTTCACTACAACACAAACAGTGAAGCCAAAAAAAATGAGTAAAAACCAAATGTTAGGTTAATTCTATTCTAAATTATAGGAATATTTTTAATATCGAGAATAGATTAAATTGTTTATATAATAATATCTTCATGATTCAGTTCAAATAAAACTATCTACTTGTGCAGCTATGTTATCCTAGATAAATTAGAAATTTCAGAAGGGATCAAGTCAAGTTAAACATTATCAACTACTGCAAATTATTGTTTAAATTATTATTTATAACAAACTAAAGAATTATAAAAGAGATCTGTGGAATGGTATCATAAAAGATTCAAAACCATTATATCATCTACATTTCCTTTCGCTTTTTACTTAAGTTTTGTCAAAATTATTTGTTTTATAATCATTTATTTATTTCTGTTTTGTCTATTTTACTCCTGATCTGATGATCGAAAGTTTTCCCCTTGAAATAATTTGCTTTTTCTCCATTCTGCCTGAAAATCTACTAAATATTAAGTAGCAATTAAGGCATAATAATTCGAGATATATAAATAAATAATATTTATCTTTTTGAATACTCATTTAAAATTTATAAAAAAATAATCATAAAATTAATTTTGAAAATAATTGTTTCAAACTTGTTATTATTTACAAATGTTGACAGGGAATTTACGATTTCGACATCCTCGGCCTATAGATAAATGGACACATATATTGAATGCAACAAGACCGCCGAATACGTGCGTCCAAATAATAGACACGGTGTTTGGAGATTTCCCAGGTGCTACCATGTGGAATCCTAATACGCACATCTCAGAAGACTGTCTGTATTTGAATGTAGTCGTGCCTAAACCTAGGCCAACAAATGCAGCTGTTATGTTATGGATATTCGGAGGTGGTTTCTATTCCGGTTCGGCCACATTAGATGTGTATGATCATAAAACATTAGTTTCGGAAGAAAACGTTATAGTTGTATCTATGCAATATAGAGTGGCATCTTTAGGATTTCTATTCTTTGATACACCTGAAGCTCCAGGAAACGCCGGCCTATTCGATCAACTGATGGCCTTACAATGGGTCCACGATAATATACATCAATTTGGTGGCAATCCGCATAATGTAACATTATTTGGTGAAAGTGCAGGCGCCGTATCAGTTTCACTTCATCTACTTTCGCCGCTCAGCCGAAATTTGTTCAGCCAAGCTATTATGGAATCTGGTTCTGCAGTTGCTCCATGGGCAATCATATCAAGACAGGAGAGTACACTTCGAGGTCTCAGACTCGCAGAGGCATTAAATTGTCCACATTCAAGATCTGATATAGCAGCCGTAATAGAATGTCTTCGAAAAGTCAATGCGACCGATCTAGTAGCCAATGAATGGGGAACGCTTGGGATATGTGAGTTCCCTTTTGTGCCAATAGTTGATGGTACATTTGTTGATGATCTGCCACAGCGTTCTCTTGCTACAAGAAACTTCAAGAAGACCAACATATTGATGGGTAGTAACACAGAAGAAGGATATTACTTTATAATATATTACCTTACAGAGTTATTCAGGAAAGAAGAGAATGTATACGTAAATAGAGAAGAGTTTTTACAGGCAGTCAGAGAACTGAATCCTTATGTAAACAATGTAGCTAGGCAAGCAATTGTTTTTGAATATACAGATTGGCAAAATCCAGATGATCCAATTAAGAACAGAGATGCTCTTGATAAAATGGTAGGTGACTACCAGTTTACTTGCAATGTGAACGAGTTCGCACATATATATGCCGAGACAGGCAACAACGTATATATGTATTTGTTCACACATAGGTCATTCAACAATCCTTGGCCTTCATGGACTGGAGTTATGCACGGTGATGAAATTAATTATATCTTTGGTGAGCCATTAAATGCTGCAAAAAATTATCAACCACAAGAAATTGAGCTCAGCAAGCGAATAATGAACTTCTGGGCTAATTTCGCCAAAACTGGGTAAAATTAATAGTTTTATTTATTATTTTTATCTAACCTAGTAGTAATATAGGTTACTAGTTTATTCTTAAACAGTTTTGTTAATATTTCGGAATTTTTTGGCATTTCTGCTTTCATTGCGAACATCTAAGTATTCGAGCAATTATTATACAAAAGGTTACTTTTCTTTTGATCGCACTTCACGATTCTCCTACCTTTCAATATAATAGATGTTATTAAAGGTCACATGAAATTTATTTCATCACCCAATAAATTGTTTATAGTTGCTTAAAACAAATTAATAAAAGATAGTTCTCAACTAAATTTTTTCCGTTTTGATAAATACAATTATTGCAACAAAAACCAATCTTGTTGCTTTGTAAAGAGTCAGTATAATAAAATGAGAATTCATGTAGTGTAATATCTTAATGAACTGAAAGTCGCTAACCGAAATCAAAAAATATAACAATTAGATTCAAGATGTTTTTTTTTTCAAATTTGACTCAGTTAAATTCTCATTTTCTACATTTTGCTTCAAATCTTCGTTTATTGTATTTGTCTCAACATCATTCCTTGTTCTAAATATAAAAATAATAAATTATGAAGGGGAAAAAAAACAATAATTTCTGAATATAATATGAAAATAAATGAAACGTTTTTCTACTAAAAAACTTTATTTTTATTCGCATATTTATTTTTGCAGCAACCCAAACTTACAGTCGGACAATACGTGGACTTCAACATTCTGGCCATTGCACACTGCATTTGGCCGAGAATATCTCACATTGGGCATAAATGCCAGCGCTGGTGGGGGTAGAGGACCACGTGTCAAACAGTGTGCTTTCTGGAAGAAATACCTGCCCCAGTTAATATCTTCCACAGGTTCGTTGAAATCATGTAATTCATTTCAGTATTTATTTGGTATTAATGTTAATATAAATTTAAATTTATTATATTCTAGAAAGTATAGGTTTTTTGATTATAAAAAAATATACAAAAAAGGCAAGCGCCTAATATCGCATTAATTTGTCAGAACTATCAACTTTGTAGTTACATGTGCAGCATGATTTCAGTTTTGCCATCGTTGAATGACATACTATCGACAAAATAGTTGTTTTCAAATTATTCAGCAAAATAAAGTTTCCCTTGTGCTTCGAAGATAAAAATAAAAATTACTTCGTTCGTCTCTAACGTAGTCCAAGACTAACGAAAGGAAACTTTCACTTGGATTTTGAAAAAACATATGTCCAGCAAAGTTTTTTAGATAGATCAATTTTAAAACTGTGACGAAATTACTTCACGATTGATCTATGCATACAAGATAAACAATTTCAGAGATATAATATCACCAGAAGGCAGCACAATTTTTTGTTGCTGCACGTCTCGTTTTAGTCGATGGCCTACTGCAAACTTCTATGGAATGCTTTTAATGTATTATTGATCAAAGATAGTCGCAAACGTTTTAATTACAAAACTACGTCGATGGACTTAAGATTTTGTAGTGTGTTATGAAATCATGTCGATAGTATGCACAATCTCATTTTAGGTTGTATATATTTATGTATATAGTTTATGAAAATATATTTATGAATAGTGGGGCTTATTGTCGAATATAATTTGGAAGTTAATCAGCTACATAAAGGAAGATCCGTATTCTACAAGTCATGAATACCTTTTGTTACATAATAAACAGGATTTTCTTATGTGATGCATTTTTGATTATTAGAAAATATTTTGATACAACTTACAAATTTGATATCCTAGAGTGTTGATTAGGGTGATACCAGGTCCACATAACTTTGTGCATAGCTTTGTCTTGATGGCACAGTCAGATCTATTGATAAACTGCTTACTAAACATCAAAGACATTTTCCGTGGTAGCATGCTTCATTTTGTGGTCATCGCCCACATCAATAATTCTGGGCGTTCGCCCATCTTCAGGATGCGTTTTTTAGACAGTGTGATAACACAGACTTGCACAGAGCAAATTCAGTTTACACACTTAAGCAATGCTTATCGATATAACTTTCCCACAAACCCAAGTGAGTAAGAATGAGACCAATCTCTAAAAACATTTTTTACCAATTCAAGAGGATTACAAAACAAGTATTTCTGGTGTAAAACGGCGGTCTTTCACGGAATCCTCTCAGGCATCTGGTTGGATTTGTTACTGGACATTGTGGTTTATGGAGACCTATCCATTCTTGTGGTTTATGGTAACCTATCCATCATGATAGATTGCTTGGGTTGTGAGAAAATTAAGTTCAGAACCTAATCGGACCAAGTCGGAACAGGATGTCTGCGGAAGAGCTTAGGCTATTTCCCTTTACGGTTATTGTCCGATTTATTCGGACTGCAGTGAATCCTTACATAGATTAGACCCTGGTCTGGATATTTGTTCTAGACCCGGTTTATTGTTGTTTCTCTTCGGGGTAGCCCCAGTGGAGCTTTTAACAGTACAGGGGTTTGGTCCCTTCCCACAGACAAATCACAAGGAAGAGGAAATAATAAAAATGAATTTTTAATGCAATAATCATAAAACAGAATTACCGTTAGTAAGGAAAGTATAATTAGAGAAAAAATTAACTGGTGATTTATTTACATTATAGTCCAATAAGAAGTTAAATTAAGAATATAAGTTGAATTAAGAGTTCAAGATTCCTTTTGTTTCTCTAAACGACTATTAAATAAATTTAATTTACAATTACTGTATTCTTAAATGTTTGCTATAAATAGAGATAATAAGCCCCCTACTATTTTTAATGGAAAAATTTGTGAATATTGTTTTTATGTAATATTTCAAATAAATTATTTAATGGTAGAAAAAATTATATTTTGTAAAAAATAAAAAAATAAAAAATACTATATCACTTTGTTCTGGAAGGTTAAAAATGTTATATATTATCGGGTTGTATTGATTTCGCCCTATTGAAACAAATATCAGTATAAAGATATCTAGAGAGAATAGTGTGTACCTATGTAAATGTAAAATTCAGAATTGTAGCTGTAAATTGCAAGAGATGATCTATTTTTCCTACAAATTTTAGTTTTAAGTTTTATTTATAGAGTTTACTTTTAAGAAACATTTAAAGCTATTATTAATAAATGATAAAGAATGTTTTTTGTTATTATTATTTTACTGCATTTGGTAATTTTAAAATCGTTTGTTTTAATTAAATGAATATTAATGCAAAAAAAAAGGGATACTATGGTGAAAATGGTAAATTCTTATTATACATTATTACAGTTGCATAAATAAAATAAGGTTACATAAATTTTTCTATACATCTAGTTTTTTATTTGAAAGAAATATGTTGTAATTTATATATTATGTATACCATAATTAACACACAAAAAAAATGTAATAAATAAATAATAAATTGTGTGCATTAATAGCACCTTGAAAACCTGCGCAAGGATGCAGATCCATTGTAATTCTGTATTGCAAATAGCATTGTATGTAATTTAGCGGTGAAGTTCTTCGCCTATACTGTTCTGCCCAGGCAGAGAAAAAAAAAAAACATTATGGCAAACTTTACAAAACAATCCTTATCCTTGAACATTTTGTGAAAAGTTGTCTTATAATTGGCACAAGAAGAAATTCGTACTTTTGGAAATCGGAGAACAGTTTGCAGAATACTTTAAAAAAGAAATATTAGAATCTAATAGTGACCCAAGATACTTAGCGTGAACTAATAATCTGCAATGATGATTTCTAATTAAATTATATTATAAAATGACTAACAATCTCTATTGATAAGTGAATATATAGATGGTTGTAAATATAGTATACAAATTACTGAATCAAACATTTCATATAATGTTTTTACTATTTAAAAAAAACTTCTATAAAGATATTGTTACTAAAAACTAAGAATTAGTATAAAAATAGGTAGTGGCTGCGATCTTTATTTTTAGTTTTTTTAAGATTGGTAACAATAAGAGTATAAAACTCAAATAGTATTAAAATTTGCAGAAACAAACTGCCATTTATTTTATCTGTTGAAATGATTTCTTTCATTGGTGAGAATGGTCGGACCATCGGTATCGAAATTATATTGTACAAAAACTATTCTACTTATATTACTTTCATTTATATCTAGACAGTTCAACTGACCAAGACAGTTCAAGACTGTTCCAACTGTTGCTTTTCAATAAACTGTTTCGTATCTCCGATTAAGAGAAATAAAAATTGGCCGTTGTAGTAAAGATATATTTTAACGCAGAGTAAAATGACGCTGAACTCACTTTCAGTTGTCGCTTACATTTAGTATGAGCAAATTCGATTTGGTGATGTACAAATTTATGCTCTTGTCAAATTTTTTTTTTGTTCTGAACATAATCTTCAACCGCTGAATTATTTTTCACTTAGTTTTTACAAAGATGTTTTAAGTGATAGCTCATAATCAGTTTTAAAAATGAACACTCAATGATAGCTATTCTACTGAGGTATAGACGTTAATATTGTATATTATATGTTCATACTGCGACTAGAAAATATACACCATACCATAGGGTATACGATTAAGGCTAGATACATATTGCATCGACAACTAGGATCAACATAATATGTTTAAACAACCTTGTACTGTCATATTTTTCCATTGACAGGAGGTATATGAAGCTGCCAGCATTAAAGAAAGGGTAAAAAAACCAACCACTGAAAAAAAGTGCTCAGATGATCAATCGCTTGGTTAAAAATTAGAGTACAACAGGTACACGAATTCATGAACTATTTTAACATCCATGAATGACTATTTGAATGATAAAGCATTGGTATTAATTTTAAAATATGAAAACCAAACATAAATATTTTTGATTAAAAATTGATATGGATTTACTCCAAGTTTCAAAAACTATTAATTTACAATAATAAACTTCGTTGTGTACTGGATCTACTAGTAGGAAATCTCGCCAAGGCGATGAATAGATTTGAAGTCTAAAAATTCATCTCATAAAATAATGTTTTGTGATCAGAATGCGTGAGAATAAGAAATATCATATTGTTTTTTTAAATTATAGATAATTATAGTATAATGGGAATCCAACTTGCCAATATCTGTTTTAAAATAGACAACTGATTTATGTTATCAGTTATTTAATGGACTATCGGCATCGAAATTATATTAAACAAAAGATATTCTACTTATCTTACCTTCATTTACAATAAGGTTGTGTTGCGGAACTGTTCCAGCTCTTGCTTTTCGAGAAACTGTTTCGTATCTCCGATTTACACATCTCTACAATTTATCGAGCCAATCAAGTTTAAATATGGTCTCTGGTTTGTCCACAATCGTTATCTTATTCTTCATGGTACTTTATTACTGTATAACTTGATAAGGACGTATTTATTAAAAACTCTTGTTAATTATATGCACGATATAAGACAAATTTAGTTTCAAGTTGTTTCAATTAAAAGAAGGTTCAACTGGTCAACAAGTTTGCAAATTGCAATCTGTCATGTATATTACAATTTTATCACAAGTGATTTAGAATATTTTATCGCCAGAAAATATTATAATAAAAATAAGTGAAGTCTCTAATACAAGGCTCTCACTGTGAATTAGATTTCATTCAGAAGTTTTAGAAAATTAATATTATCAAGTCAGAAGAAACTAAACAATTAATTAGATCTTTTGCCCAAAGTAAGCAATATATCACAATGCTTTGAATTACTGAATGATTTAAAGACATGCTAGTTTTTTCAGAAAAATTAGGCCTTAAATCACAAAAAAATGGTTGGAATTTTGTTGCAAAGTGCAGCGCTCTAGTAATTAAATGCAGAAGCTTTTACATGGGAAGGTTTTATGTGTTTGTTCTCCTGTTTTTTTAAGGTTATACTAGATGTGCTATCAAACGTTATTTATCTTCTTTAAATTAATTATTGACTTTAAGTATGCAAAGGAAGAAACTTTATATTGTTATTTTAAGTAATTTAATGATGTATTCTAACCAACCCTGTTTCTCCGGTAGAAGGATAATGCTCTTCGTTGTTGACTAAATTGTTGTAAGTGGAGGCAAAGATCTGCGGGTATGATACCCACAAGCAGATATGCAAATAATCCCGCTCCTTTTCCCTCCTTCTCGAAAGCTTTTTTTTTTTGTATTTTCTCCTCGGAAAGGACCGTAACTTGGAATGCTAAATGCCTAGGTATGAACCAAGAACGTTGATTTCAAATTCCCCCAAAAAATTGATTTTGGATAAATGTGCGGAATTTGTGGCTAAAATTTCAAATGCTATACGGATATATACCAGATTAGATCCTGGTAGTTGGTACTGGCGCTCCACCAACCTTCGTTATTTTTATGTTAGCATTTTGGTAGTAATTTTTCTTAGAAGAGTAAGAAAACGTGTGATGTTTCAGAACAGACTTTTTTTTTAATGAAACATGTGTTTCCAAAAAACAAATTTCCTTTATGATTTATTTTGTCTATTATTATATTGCACAGAAATCTGTTATTTATACTTTTATGTATATTATACTGAACTATCTTATTAACTTAATAAAAAATAAATTTTACTTATCTCATTCAAATAAAATTACGAGGGTCATTCAATAAGTAACGACTCAAATCGCTTTAGCTCAAAAACGATAAATTTAATCCATACAAAACTTTTCATACTTTTCAACGTAGTCCCCAGCAACATTTATTCAATTGTCCCATAGTTCTTCTTCTAATTTGTGGGTGGCTCTGGCATAAAATTCTTTGGGTTGATCTCGAAGCCACATTTGCACGTGATTTTTAACTTCTTCATTGGATTGAAAATGTTTCTCACGTAGAGCTTCTTTAAGGGATCCAAACAAAGGAAGTCCCATGAGGCGAGGTCGGGGCTGTAGAGGGATATGAAGGATCTTCCACACCACTTCCTTTGTGGGCGTCCATAAGTTTTCTTGGAACCCATCTCGCACAAGTTTTCTTGTACTGCAGCTATTCTGAATAATGTTATGGACAGTTCCAGCACTCGCGTGAACTTCTTGCGCGCAGCTATCAGTTTAACAGTAATACGCCTGTTGTCCTGAGATTCGAGAGAGGAAGTTGCAACTTCAACCGGTCGCCCACTTCGTTGATCATCACAGACACTTACACGTCCACTCTTAAACTATTCTAACCATTTGTAAACGTGCGAACAATTCAAAAACAATTATTCCCGTACACTTTAAACATTCTTTTGGAAATTTCACTACCTTTGATATCCTCTGCAACTAAAAACCTAATCACTGAGCGTTGTTCTTCCGAAGTGCAATGCTCGAGCGGACTCGCCATTGTTAACTGAATACATTTGTGGTTATGCTTACCAAATACTCTCGAACAGCTAATAAGAAACTATGTACAAAGGATGCCAACTTGACGCACTGAAACTATTGTATAGATTAAACAAACCGTTTCTGAGCTATAGCGATTTGTCTCGTTTCTTATTGAATGAGACTCTCGTATATAAGTAAAAATATTTATTAATTTGACAATTTTGCAATTTATTTATTTTTTTCCATTTTGGGCAATAATTGATATAAGCCATAGTTTTTTTACTGTTGTAAAATTCATTTATTTTTTTTTTTTTTTGCAGACAATCGACCAGTAGTGACGAAGGAATGTACAAGTGGCACTGAATCTGAATCATCATTTGCAGTTGGATATATATTGACAATAGTCGCTACAATCTACATCTATTTGGTCTAGCAATAATATAATTAAATAAACTTTTTTATTTTCTTTTAGTTTTAAAGCTAATCCACATTGTCCATAAGTATTCGTTACTCTGAAAAAAATAAAATAAAATAAACTTATTTCAATGGAAGTGCACACGATCACTTATACACAAATAGTATATAAACATACACACTAAACACAGAAAATAATGATTTTTGTAAATACCAAAGATAATAAACAGATAAGTATCACACACCAAATAGAAAAATAACATATCTTTTTAAATAATAATAATAATAATTAATGCCGGTTTATCGAACAAAACAAAACAAAAATAAATCTCTTCCTATTAAGAAAAAAAAAGAATAAAAAGATATATATATAATATATAAGTGACAAATATACAACTCTGATTTTTACCTTCATTTTAACACGACTACCCTCTTCAACCCCGCGTGTATTATAAAGTATAAATATATAAATAAAAAATAAAAAAAATAAATAAAAAAAATCTTATGAATGAAAATAGCTTTTAGCTTTAATCAAAGAAAAACATGGAAGAAAGAAAACAAACAAATAATAAGTTCTTTGTTCATATCTTATTTATTATTAGAAAGTGATTGAATGTTATCGGTACGTGAATATAC
Source organism: Triatoma infestans (assembly GCA_011037195.1). NCBI lineage: Eukaryota > Metazoa > Arthropoda > Insecta > Hemiptera > Reduviidae > Triatoma > Triatoma infestans. The sequence continues at coordinate 64,399 of JAAEAF010003359.1, read as the reverse complement.
TCGTTTTTTTTTTGTTTTTTTTAATTATCACAAAGTTTCAATATAAAGTGTATCAATTATTTTATTAATGAAAAAATTCCACACCATAATATCTTTAATTGGGTTTGTGAAAATAATAAAAGCAAAAAAAAAATGAGTATTTTCCTAAACCAATAAAAAAAACCATTGAACCTTCATAAAAAAAATATTTAAATAAGATGTGAATGAAATTATTAATAAAGAAATAAATAAATAAATAAATATGTAGTAAGAAAACATCGTTTTGTACAATTTTAATGCACCTCGATGTATATAATAATCTCTAAAAAAAAAAAAAATTATATGTCAATATAAATTGCACTTAGATTCTTCTAATAAAAAAAAAAATTACAAAAAATAGGCCTTTCTGCTGTTTTTCTTTATTACTTTAAAAGTAAATAATTATTGGAAAAATGAAAAAAAAAAATAAATAAATAGAAATTTTAAAAATTCTAGAAGAAAATGTTTTCCAAGCTTGAAAAGGATTTTACTTTGAAGGTAAAAATACAAAAACATCCACACTATATTTCAACTTCCTGTCTTGGAAAGTATGTTTAAATTTTTGTTGCTTTCATTTGGGGGTATTTTAACAGTTTATAGCAGCAAAGTTATTGTAATAATTGGGAAAGGGGATTAATTTGAATCTTTATTTTAATTTTAAGAAAAAAAAATATATATAAAACAAATTGTTTCATTAAAAAATTAAATATATAATTAAAAAAAAAAATGATCACAGCTGTTTTGACAATATAATAGATACTATTTATTGTCATTTAACTATAGCGGGGAATTTTTTAAATAAATGCTGTGAATCTGTCGTGTGTTCAGTATGTAGAACTTTCTTTATTTTTTTTTTTTTTTGTAATAAAAAGAATTAGAACTTAATAGATTTAATATATATATATATATAAATATAGTTTTTACTAATTAGTGTTTTTTTTTGTTTATATTTAATTTTTCACTTTATGTAAAGAAAAAGATTATTATAATTGCAATATACACTTTTTTAAGTGCAAAAAAAAAAAAACTAAATTCAGTTACTAAATAATTATAAATAACGAGTATATATATTTATATATAAATAAGATGAACAAAAAAAAATAAAATAAAAGACACATATCATGAAATTAACAATATGGTAGAATTCTGCCTAAATACTATGAACAAAATAATTTAAAAAAATATAATTATATATAAAGAGAAGTTCGTAATTTGTAAATATATTATTAATATTGTAATAAAAAAAAAAAAAAAAAAAAGAGAGAAATTTATTATTTTGCATGCTTTGCTACTATTTACTTACTTACACTTTTTAAAATAAATTAAAAAAAAAATGAAAGAAAAATATTTTAAAAAACTATATATAAAAAAAACAAAATAAACAAAATTGTTCGAAAAAAACGGGCCGTAATAAACAAAAATATTATGCGTACGAAATTCGTACTAGATGTATAGTTAGTAATTATGTCATTTTTGCCTTGGATATATCTCCAAGTGTATATAATTTAATAATGGAACAGGAATTTGAAAGTGATTAACAAATAAACAATAAAATTATCAGCGTTCTTGGGTTACATTTAAAATAATAGTAATAATAAAAAAAAGTTATGTTAAATCCATAATCTTATTTATTTATTTTTGTAAAAAAAAAAAATAACAGTTATCGCTTTTATTTTTTAATAAAAGAAATATACATTTTGTTTATTATTAGGTTGTTGCATAATTCTATCGTATTGAGGCGCTTCTCTTCGACGTATATGGTTATTACAGTTTTTTATTGCGCTGCTTGATTGTCTTTAAGAATATGTTCTTAAGTATTAAGTATGTATAAGTTTGAAAGACAAAATACTATGTACATTTGTTTATTGTAATTTTCAGTATTCGTAACATGGAAGTTGACAAAGTCAATCTAATGCAATTAAAAAAGGAGATAATTGTTGCAGTTATGAAAGAGTTGTCTGTAACGAAAGAGAAAAAAGATGTAGATCAAAGATTTCAAACTCGCACCCTTCCCCCTCTGGTTAGCTTAGCCTCACATAATTTAATTAAAAAAGAATCAAGCCAATTCTTGGAAATTGAACTGAGACTGGAAAAAGAAAACCTGTTTGATTAAGATAAAATTGAAAAAAATTATAGCTTCGGAAACAAAGAGATATCCAGCCCATATGGCCTAGCAGGCGAAGTTAGAGGATTGATATAGTTTGCATCTATGTGGAAGACTATAAAGAGAGCGCAAAAGCTCATGGAACATGGATCGGGAACTGAAAATGCCCGAAAAGAAACTGATACTGTCCAAAAACTGCCAAGCAGCTATACAAACGTTATACTATCGCTGACCGCTGCTCACATTGAACAGCCCCATGAAAATCAACACAACAAATCTATATCGGGTTATTAGAAAGAAATTGGCCAATAGGTAACTTAAATGAGCTACGGCTGGCAAAACTCAAACGGATAGGGGCTTCCTCTTTGTATATTTGGATATTTGGCCCTTTTATTGGTAGATTATCAAATATCGTCCATGTATTGACGATTAAATGACCAAACAGTGGATAGTCGAAGCTCATGCAGAACTAATATCTTCCGCTCATCGTTTCCCAATTAGTCTTCGTCATTCACGGCCCTTAGTGCCTCTTTGCCGAGGCACCCTTGCTAACTATTACCTACAGCTAAGAATCTCATTCTTGACGGCAATTACATCTGTTTACGATATTTATTTAGTCTGTAATTTCTTGCTTCTAAAACTATTACAGCAACCTTGCAGATAAAGATCAGCAGTATAAGCTATCAGCCTGTAAGACATAAAATAGGGTAAATTGCAGTCTAAAAGACAGTGGTTACTGTCAATTACTCACTGATTATTGCTAATATTAAATTCCACTTCCTTTAATAGTTTTGTAGTGCCTGTATAATCTGGCGTTTCGATTAAGATAGTTCGTATCCATAACAGTATGTTGAACTTGGAATTACAGACATACTAAGTTCATTTCTTAGTAGTAAGACATTTATGCAAATTATATTTTAACCAACCAGTCTGCATATACCAGATGCTGAGACTATATACTTAGGCTACAGTTGAGCTCATTGCATTTTTGTTTCATTCACACCAACCTCCTTAATCATAAACTTCTAGTTTTTGTTGTGAATAGTACCTCCGACTTCAGATACGGCAAATTTAGAAATTGCCGATATGAATTTATTGAAAAATCCTTTTGCAACAAAGGCGAGGGCCTTACCACTGAGCTAGGTGGGTCCCTAAAAGATACTAAATCCCTTGGAACTTAAGTTTCTCACACTTTGTTTATGTGCCGAAATGTAAGAAGCGGTAAGATTTACAGCCATTTGTTATTTTCTCTATAACTCCACTTTTAAACACAAAAAGTTGTTTAAAAAACAGAGCCTTTAAAATACCGCCGTTATAATGAGAGCGCATGCGGAGATTCGAGAAATTTCCAGCCTGAATTAGGACATCGTTCTAATGTCTGCAGCATAGATTCACATCAGCTCCATTACTCCTTTTTTATTTGATGTTCAAAGAGCCTATCAACTTCTTCAATGAACTGTCTGTCAACATCCATTTTTATGCATGTATTTCTTATAAAGATCAATTAATACAGTTGTGCAAAAACCAACCATGGAACGCAGAACAAATAATTTATTGCTCGTACAAGATAATCGCACGAACGTCCTAGAATTTATGCAAATAATCTAAAAAGCATAAGAAAGTAAATGCTATATTAGTAAAGAAAATGTCTTTCCAAATGTAATCATAGAATTTTTTGAAAGAATTCATTAAGGCAGTAAATTTTTTTTTTTTTTTTTTTGTAGCTGCTGTGACAGATCGCCGCCAAAATTTAGCACTATTGATAAATTTAAAAATTAAAAAAAATAATTATATACGCATTTTTTTAGATGAGAGCGTTTATTAATAAAAAAAAGAAAAGGAAACATTCATTAAATATTAATAAATTGTACAATATTGCTGCAGTATTAACTATTTACAAACTTTTATTTTGCCATATTTTTTAGCATATTAATAAAAAGGAATTTTATAGCTTCCAAAATATTTACAAATTTAACAGAAAAGAGAAAGGAAAAAGGAACATTGTTTGCCTTGAGAAATATATGCATGTATGTATTTATTTATATAGGTATACAAAGTAATGTATGAAATGTTTCACAGTTATGCAAACAAAACAAAATGAAAAATAATTAAAAATAAACACCAGTTCACTTTGTGCTCTCTTCTAAAACTGACATTATCACTCCATTATCTTTCAGAAATAATCTCTAATCTCTTGATCTATATCTCTGTCTCTCTCTCTCTCGAATCTCTCTCTCGTATCTCTCTCTCATATCACACTCTCATATAGATTTAATGTTACGCTTTTTGTATATATATATAATGAAAATAAGTTAAAAAACAAATATATAAAAAAAAATAAAAAGTAATTTTTTATGAAAAGTAAAAATTCATGACACAGAAAATAATTTTCACAGTTCTTTTAGTAATAATAAAAAGTTGATTTTTAAACAGCTGGATCGTTTTTTTGGGAGGGGGGGTTTTTTTGAACCAAACTCTGATGGTAGTAGATAAAAAAGTACTTAAATAAAAATATAAAGTATATATTATATATATATATATAATTATATATTATTACATGTTCCTATTTAATGTATTATTAATTATTTATACTTTTTTTTCTTCTCTCTAGTATTTTAATTTTAACCAAAAAAAAAAAAAAATATATATAATATTTTTAGCCTTGCTCAGTGCCATTGAAAAACAGAATACAAGAAACACAAAAATTATTATTTAATTTATTTTGAATTTTATTTAAAAAGAAATGTAACTGTTTTTAATAGTCAGCCAGTTATTTAAGGTTTCCATAAAAAAAAGTCTTATTAGGAGTATCTAACAATATGTGCCCACTGCAGGCCACTAGCTGACATTTCGAACAAACACTATAAATTTTTATTTTCTACGAGAGAATTAAAAAAATAACGATAGTAAATCCGAAATGAAACTTAATATAAACAATAAATTAGTTGAACAATTGGCAGATTTCTATGTACGGTACAAAGACGTTCATTTTGTAAACAACTTTTCCATTTCTGCCTATTTCCAGATAGATACCATTTGTTCTTTTTTTTAGAAACAGATAATCTTCTATCGAGAATGGAGAAAAATAAACTTGGTGCAGAATTTCTAACCTCATTTTTACGTTTAGCCTTTATTAATTATTTTACTTCTTTACTGGGAACGATTGATTTTTTATTTGTTTAATTTGTTACTTATTCAGAAGTCAAATACATCAGCTACGGGCCTGAGTGTCATTAACAAAACACAAGTTGGAAAGCTTAAATAATAGGTATAAATTGAAAATATTAAAATAAAAACATCAGTATTTTAATTACAATTTTGCTTGACTAAAAATGTTGACAAAAATTTTTGTTACTTTCGAATTATATTGTAAAAATATTCAAATTTCTCTTAACAATTTTAAGAAACTCCTGAAAAATTATTAGTGAATACTTGTATTTATCTTGTATTTCCAGGCACTTTTTTTTTTCATGAAAAAAAAGTATATAATGTAATTTTTTTTTCTATCACTAAGACTACATTTTATCTTTTATTATTATTAATTTTTATTTTACAAAACATATATTTTTATTTTTTTATTTTTTGTTTGAAAAAGTAAAATAAAAAAAAATAACAAGGTGTGTGCTTGTTGATAATCTATTAATAAATAAAAAAAGAGTAATTTCCATTATCTGTTAATGCTATTTGGAAAAATACATGGCCTTGGATAATAATGTTTTCTTTTGTACCATTTTTCTTTTTTATGATAAATTTCCCACAATCCATTTAATTTCATTTAAATGTTTTTTGTTTTTCAGTGTGAAATGAATCAATCAGTAATAAGCAAGAAATGACATTTCGGGGCACATTTGTTCACCAAATTTAATCAATCCCAATTCTATTTTGTCAAAAAATGCCTCTTTTTTTTATTTATTGCAGTTAAAAATAAAGTAGTACTTTCATTCCATGGATACATAAAATGGTTTATTAATTAATTATCAATCAATGTAGAGCGTTTTTCAATTCAGCCTCTTTGTTCAAAAACCACATGAATTGGAAATTCAGTTCAGCGTATTCCATCAATTCTTCATTCGTGAATCTCCCACAAATTGTTCGATCAATTTCAATTGGGTTAAATATTATTTGTATTAGGACTTAATTGAAACCACTCTAGAAATATAACGTTATCAAAATAACGAAGCCGGCATACTGGAGAAAGATGTCTCTAAATTGTAACATCTTAAATGTAAAATATTATTGATTGTCACAATTTCATTCATCATTCCAATATGGTTGAATTAACTGGACTAACTATCTTGAAGCAAAAGTATGAGAAGATTCTCATTCGGATAGTTTATATTTTACATAATCTTCAAAACAAAACTAGTAAATAAACTGTTCATTTACTATTTCGAAGAAGTAAATTTAATTTAGCATTTTCATTAGGAAGTCCTTAAATATTTGGGAATATAAATCTACAAATTGACTTCTAAATAGATTTTTTTGGGGGGCCTGAAAGTTTTTTTTTTTTTGCTGATTGTGACCTTATTAGCGTCACCAATGGGCTAACATAACAATGCATAGAGAGAGAAACACTTTATTGTAAAAAACAAATTACAAAAGTGGAGCTGCTTAATTACATTATGTTGCTAAAACACAGCATACTAATCAATCGTGAGACATCTGGAGACTAATAAAGACATTGATGTTATTAATGTTATGTACAATGTATTTGTCCACGTTAAGATATACATGAGTAGTAATTAGAATTAAAACAAATCAATCCACTCATTGTGCATACTAGCTGTAAATATGGTTACCGACTATAGCTAGCGTGTCCAACAAAATTCCCTCAACCAGAGGAGTCAGTTTGGTCGGTTCAATACCGATTTCGTCAAAAAATTGAGAAGTTTTTTTTGGGATTGCTCCTCTCGAGCCGAACCATAACCCTCGGACTTCAAAGTCCCTCTCTCCAAATCTCTCTCTATATTTCTCCGGAAATATTTGATACACTTCTCGTATATCTTCTTCTTTTCCGCTGCTACATTGGCTGCTTGATCTTTGTCATTGCTTTCATAGCGAACTGTCGGATCTATAATATAGGCTCGCTTACATATTCTCGAAAGCAATTATGTCAGCGTATCGTGACGAGCCGTCGTCGTCTATTCCATATACCTCCTCAAAACAGGTGTACCGTTTCTCCTTCAATAGAACCATGATGGCATGCTTCACCCTATGATGACGCCTTGTCACCAGAAGCATGTTATGAGGACAGTTTCCCAGCACATGGGCTGGTGTTTCGTTCTCTCTACCGCATCTGCGGCAGAGGGGTACAACTTCTTCTGCTGACTGGCCGATAACTCCAGGAACACCACGGAGCGGAGCGTAGTTAATGTTGAGCTGTAAAGCATTAACCCATTCAGATCCCGACAAGGTCTGATAGTAAAAGTGTAAAAATGTTATTAGTCTCTTAAAATAAAGTCTTATTATTCCAATGGAATGGCATAGGATGAAGTCTAATTACCAGTATATATTATATAGTCTAACTGGTAATAATAAACAAAAATCAGCGCCTTGAGTATGTACTTTATTTTTTTTTTTAATTCTTATAATTACAATTGAAATAGCTCAACTCTAAATAGTTAAGCATTGAATTTATACTTTTTTTTTTAATTCGTATCACTACTTTTCAATATAGCTTAGAAAAAGTACATTGCGATTAAAGATGTCTTTTTTTTTGTCTCTTTTAGATGGTTATTTAAAAGATAACGAAATAATTGATTTTATTTACAATTTTTTAATTAGAATGAGAACATTTTTACATAAAAAATGCCAATTAAAGTTTTTAAACATTGTAAGAGATCTGCAAGGGCTTTAATTAAAGAAAAGCAGTTTATCTTGTTTTGTAAAGAGAAATGACTTTCATATTTATTTATTTATCTATTTATTTATTTATACGGGCAGTTAACCCCTTTATGCATTGTTCACAAATGCTGTTTATATTCACAAATATACAAAATAGATATACTCAAAATATACATAAAGTAGATATACATAATAGGCCTATACAAACACGTTTGCGGCATAAAACAAAAAACCTACATCAATAAAACGAAACGTTTATACAACACTAATTCAATACAAATAGAAACCCTGGCAGATACAACAAACACTTACACCAAGTTATATGTTTATTGAGATAATCTGTTGCTGGTTGATAAATTATTTTTGATCTGCTGTTTAAATGAGTTAAATAAGTGGAAGGTATCATAATGAAAGTCGACATAATAAAATTTGTTTCCTCTTCTAATTCTGTACAAAGGACTATTGTAGAGTAGTTGGTTCTGGAATATGGAATATTTATATCATGCAAATGCAAAGCATATTTTATACAATTTGAAATTTGCTCCTAAAAAATATATATTTCTTGAAATATAACATCCTAAAAAATACATACTCGTATATCATCCTAAAAAGTATATATATTTTGAAGATTTAACTTTTTAAATTTTAAAATGGTTTCAAATTCTTTGCTCTAAGAAAATGATAATAAAAACATTATTATTAATAGTCCGGCGATATTCTCCGAATAATGAACATATAATTGATAGAAACTAGTAAAAGTGTGCCGAATTGTACTGGGCATAATGGATTCGGTAAAAGTGTAGAATAAATGTAAACGAATATTGACCTAAAGTTATTGCAAATAATTTGATGAATACAATTCCAGTAAATTTGATAGTTTTTTCTTCTACCATTAATTTGTGTGTTGGATTAATTTACGCCTTACCTTAATTAATAAATTACATGTGTTTCGTATAACAGTATTTATTAATAGAGATAGTGTAATTGTAAATTGCTATTCCTTCTTTGGTATTCGTTTTGGTAATTTATAGAAGTATGGGAAATGAAATTATGTGATGATTTAATTTACTTACAATAAAACATAGTTTGGGACTCTCTAAAAAAAACCTCTACATAAAATATCATCCACATAAAAAACCACAACATTATAATTATTATTTCAAGATTATTTATTTTTTAGACAAAATTTGGCAAAATAATTTGTTATAACAGAGAGTGTAACGATGTTCGCAATTTATAAATAAATGTATTGTGGATTCCTCCTCTTCGTGCTTTGGAAAACACCTTGGCCAATAGACGTATTATTCGGCATGAACACCGAACAAGTAGTGATTATATTTATTTAAATTTCATTTTTATTCATTTAAAAGTGTTTGATGAATACCCATATGTTTTATTTATCTACAGATTGTTAAATTGAAGACGGTCTTTGTTTTAATGAAAATATATATAATAAATATTTTAGTTGTTGCTAGGATATGTATAATTAATGAAGTAAAATCACATGTTAGTATAAAAACAGATGAAATTTTAGGATAAAGAATATTAAATCTTGGTAAGTTTATGTCTCGAAGAAGATCTCCTGGAAGGGAGTCACCACCCCCGAGGGTACCTTCAAGGCCATATAGGTAATCTCATATAAGTAGAATATAACTAGAGAATATGATTGATCTCAAATAAAAAATCTATTAGACCATTTAAAAAACTCTGTTTTGAATTGAGGTAATGAGGTTGAATAGTTTAATCACACATTATTAATAAGAGAACAATAATGTTTTATTATCGATACCAAGTATACTTTAGGGAAATCATCCTGAAGTATCACAGGAATTATTCAAACTTCTCTACTTACTAAGATTATATACATTTTTTGTTCTTTTACAATAAGATGCGGAGAAGTTGTGGTTTCCCTCAGCTCAGAGATAATTCTAATAATGCACTTTCTTATATACCAGCGGACACAGACATTTTTTTTTGCTCGACTGCATTTCTTAGTGGTAAATCTTCTTCATTAAGAAGGCAAATACATAATTGAGAAATTAGCGAAGATATTATTACAGCTTTTAAGAGAAAATGAGCATTTCTCATTGATTTCTTTTTTAGCAAAGTTTTGGGGAGAAATATTTATTTTACTGTCTAGCCCTCCTTACAAGGCACCGTCTCTAGCTCTTATTTTTTGGAAAATTCATTTTCATTTTCCATGAAGCTGAAAATTAGTAAAAAAAAAGTTAATACGCACCCTAGATGCTAAATGCAACGACTACACGTTTATGGAAACTGCGGCAAGTTAACTCCCCTAATTCAAAATTGCTATCTGACAAGCCTTTATGCCCATTTGAAGATATACATCTAAGCAGAGCGATGGCATTACATCTTCCTTAGTGATGGCACTACATCGCTTACTGAATAGCATAAGTTAATTAATTGACTAGAAATAGGAAATATAGATCCTATTACATTAACTAAACGTACAAATTTAAAATTTTCATCACCAGCAAATCAGTACCCACCAGGACTGCACCTCCGCCACCTCGAGTACAACAAAAACCACCAGGTAGTAGTAGAAGTTTGTTTAGAGACATGGCAGCAACAGCAGGTGGCGTGGCTGTAGGATCAGCAGTGGTGAGAGTGATCACTATAATGTTATTATTATTTTAAGTTTAAGACGCATCAATTTCTTATCAATCTAATTCTCTCTTGATCAACATATTTTGGACACTTTCAAATCCATTTACTTCTAGATCTATCTCTTAGTCTTCTGCCCTGCACTTTAGCATTTACCTAGGTAATAGCATTTATCTACCTTGGTAATTTTGCCATATTCCATTCTATTGAAGTGACCAACCATTCCATTCTGTTTTCTTCCATGCCTTCTGCCATAAAGCCTTTGGCTTTTGTACTTTCTCTTTTATGGGATCTTACTTTAGCATTCAATTGCTGCTAGTCTCTTCCCTTCTTTCAGCAGCTCCTTGTATAATAAATCTATTTCCATTACACTTGCCAAAAAATTTTGTATTTTGTATTTTTTCTTTACTACCTGGGAAGAAATTTTTTCTGTTTTCATATTTACATTAACAATCGCAAAAATAAATTACTTCTAACAGGACAGGTTTTGAAAAAAAAATACTTTAAAAAAAGATTTTTTTTATAAACTAAATAATATCGAAAATTAAATCTGCCAGAATAACGAAAATTTGGGTGCAACCAAAATAACAGTCTGTTATAGGTTCGTATGTTTATGCCAAATCATAGTCCTGCAAATGCATAGCAAGTTGAATATGTGGATAGGTCCGCAATCACCTATAAGACCTATTCAGAGATATTTTCCGTAATAGCCTGCTTCTTTTTGTGGTCATCGACCGGTTTCGGGCCGGTTTCATTTTCCATGGAGCTGAAAATTAGTAAAAAAAAAGTTAATGCGCACCCTAGATGCTAAATGCAACGACCTGGAAATAATGCCAAATTTTTAGTTGAACTTTGATGAAACGTCAAATGTTCATGCCACTTAGCAAAAATAAAATGAACAAATATTTGAGTTCTGATTATTTGTGAACTGTTCTTATTCATTATCACACTTAATGAAGGAAAGTATGAATAAACAGTTCAAGTGTTTCAGTTGTATTTAAAATAATTTTAATAAAATGTAATTCAAAAATCCTCGCTCCTTTCATTACTGGCTAGTTAAGATGAGTTGAACACTGAATGATTGCTATTATTGGGGGCAACTAGGTAGGCTCTGGATTTATAATAAATAGAGTCCTAATGTGGACCAGTTTGCTGGGAAGAAAATTGATTCCAAGAAACTGTTTTGTTTTTGTCGTATGTGCTGATATATTTCCATTTGGATTTCATTGTTCAAATTCTATAATTATAAGGTAATTTTGTTTGCAGGGACATGCTGTAGGTGCGGGTATAACAGGAATGTTCAGCGGTGGTGAAGGAAGTGGAAGCGGAGGCGGAGGAGGCGGGGCAGTTGCAGCCCAAGAACCGCCGCCCCAAGGACCTTGCGCTTATGAAATAATTCAGCTTCTTGAATGTGCACAACATGAAGATGATTTAACAATGTGCCAAGCACTAGGTGATGTCTTCAGAAAGTGTATGAAGAAACATGGTCAGTAGTATAAATACAAAATAATGTAATGTAATTTTTAATGAAATTACTAATTAACAGGGCCGGCTCAAGGCATACTGCGAGAGACGCACCCGATTAGCGCTCCGTTAATAAACAAAAAAAAGTAGAAAAGAAATTAAGAAATACATAATAATTATAAGGAACTGAATGTTGTCTATGTTATATAAATCGAAGCTAACTTAGTTTAGGATAGACAACAGCTAACTTTAGGACATTTCATTGATGTATATATTATATACATAATATATATATATATATCACCCAAATAAATCGGGATTGCATAATTAACAAAAATACAAAGAAATTTCAGGAACACCTTTATGATTATGACTTATGAATATCAAAAACAAAGTAAAATGCAGGAAAAGAAAAAAAAAAAATCAGTGAAAATTAGTTCCAAAATTTGCCATAATAGGGCGAACTTAAGCGAAATTTCTTTGCTTGCTGCATGCCGGCCTTCTTCGGTAGCTTTTGGAACTATTTTTTTTATTTTAATTTTATTCATTCGTCGGCATGTTGTTGCAAATTCAGTTCTGGAACCAAATTGCGTTTTTAGAATATTTAAAGAAATTTCTCATGGGTGCCGCTCTACTGTGGGAGTTTTGAGAATGAATTTATTATTTTTTTAAATTAGTTCAATTAGTTTATTATATATATATATATATATATCACCCAACTGTATATACTCATCAATTTCGCTATTTTATGAAAATCCAGGATAAAAATTAGTATAATTTAATATAAACTGTAGGCACAAGTGTTGCCTGATAGGATTTTCATATTAATTTAATTACTAACTTGTGATATTCATGTTAATATTAATTATCAGTTTCATAATAGCAGAATGATGCAAAGAGCTGATGTTCTTTTACGATGTTTTTCTGAAATATTGCAAATTCAAAACATTTTCGGCCAGCTTTATACATATATGTAAAACAGAAAAATCCAAAATTTTCGAAATACTATTTTTTCATTGGATTATTTTTTTTATGTTTTAATACTATATGCCTGGCATCAAAAGTTTTTTTAAACCAATGAGAATGTAATAATTTCTTTCGAGTAATACCATTTTTAACATCAACATTAAATAGATTTTAACTTGCTATCAGCCGCAAAAAAAAACTTGTACAAAAATATCTTGTTTGTCCAAGTTTTTCAAAATTTGTCCAAAATATTTTTTTTTTTTAAGAAAGTTGTATTTTTTAAAGTAAAGCTTATTGTTTCAAGAAAAATCGATCAAAATACCAACAATTAAAACTCTTCTAAGTTGACCTAGAAGAGTCATCTCACTCAGTGGTGATTGGCCAAATGCATTATTTATTTATTGAACTCCTTTATGGTAATTATATTTAAAAACACTTGTAAATCATTGTTTTACAATATGTATTTATTATTTTAATTGATTTATATTGTAAAAAAAGAAGAAAATTATTCTTAACTATCTACCAGTCCCCCTATGCTTTAATATGTTGAAATTTTTAAGTATAAGTTGTATGCTTTGGTGTAGTTGAAACTTACAGATCTATTTTTATGGAAAATATACCTTAAAAAAACTAATAAAATTAATACATTATTCTTTCCTCAATGAAACCAAGAAAAATAGTGTTTAATCAAAATAAAATACAGAAAGTGACTAATTAAAAAAAAAAAAAAAAAAAAAAAAAAAAAAATATTTCATTCTAAAAACTGCCACAATAGAGAGGCACCCATGAGAAATTTCTTTAAATATTGTTCTAGAAACAAAATTTAGTTGCAGAACTGAATTTACAACAGCCTTGCCATGTTTAATGAATGAAATTAAACAAAAAACTTAGCCCTAAAAGCTACCAAAGAAAGCCGCCGGCATGCAGCAAGCAAAGAAATGCCGCTTAAGTTCGCCCTCTCTTATAGCAGATTTTGGAACTAATACTGATTTTTTTTTTCTTTAATGCCATTTCCTGTATTTTACTTTGTTTTTGATATTCATTAGTCATGAAGTCATAATCATAATGGTGTTCCTGAAATTTCTTTTTATTTTTTTTTGTTAATTATGCAACCCCGATTTATTTTAAACCATAGAAATTATGGGTTTCTAATTGTAAAAAATGTTTATTATTCTAATTAACAAGAAAGTCACCAGGTTCTATCTGTAAATTTCAAGAAGTTTTCTTATAGCATCCCATAATGTAATTCAGCACCATTAATTCACTTTTAACCATATTTTTCTAGGATATGATTAAAAATGCATGCCGTTTTCAACCTTAAAATAATAAAAATTCATTGTAAAAGGTTCAGCAGCAATGCAGAAGGAATGAAAAGAAAACTAAAGTATTGTTCCATGTATGTTGCAATAAAAATATACCATTTACTACAATCCTAATGAAATTTTCTTTCAATTGTTGTTATTTTATTAATAAATTAAACAAATGATTCGGATGAATAGCAGCAATCAGGAATAATCATACCAGACACAAGCGGTTTCACTACATATGCTTTAGGATAGAAGCATATTGGACCTCCTAAGTTCTATATCGAAACTGATTGGAAATAAATTTAGCTCGATATTATATCAAAGTTCAAATACTTTATTTAACATTTCCTTATGACTCTGAAAATTATATCAAAGAAGAAAGGAAGGGAAGTTTAAAGTGTCAGTAACTTCAATAATAATAATAATAATAATAATAATAATAATAATAATAAAAAATTACAATTAATAGACAACGACGAGGAAGGCGCTATTTTATTTATTTATTAGAATCTTAAAGATGACATACATTGATGCTAAAATATAACATGAATTAATAATTAAGGTATTCTAATAATAAGCTATAGAGAGTGTAATTTTAATAATAATAATAAAAAAACAATAATAATAATCGTTTATAAAACAATTGCCATAAACATCAAGAGTTGCATAAATATTATTTTTTTACTCTTCGTTATATTCAAATGGTTCTGGTGGATCTGGTTCCTTTTCATCTTCAGCTTTTGGTCCAAATGCTGCAATAGAATAGATAATCTGAGTTAAAACTTATTTAAATAACGCGATAAACAAGATTATAAATTAAAAAGAACATATTAATTGACCATTAATATTTTTTATAAAAAAAAAAAATTGTTCCCACAAGAATTTCTATATAAATCCAACTCATGTTTATAAAATATGAAAATAGAAAACTGCTGAAGTTATTATTATGTCCAAAATTTTAAAGCGGCCGATTCTCAACAAGTAGATAACGTCACATGCTGTATTTGAATGACTTATTTTGATTGGATAAAAATATTAATTATGTTCGCTGATACATTAGTACAGAGTTGAGACATTATTTTGATAAAATAAAAACATTTTTAATATACACAATGATTGTATTTGTGAACAATATAACTTTAAAATATAACTGTAAATTGGGTTGAAAATTAAATAAAAAATATCCGCTTTTTGTTTGTAATAAGAATTTTTTTTTTCTATTTTAAGCGCGTCAACGCTATTATGGTCATTGGCACCCGGAGCCTTCTCAGTGCACTGCCGGCCTCCGGACAGTGCTCTCTTTTTACAGACAACACTTTCCATCATCAGACAGTGAGCTGTAAAGACTCCTAGGAAGAAAAAAAATGTAAGGTGCAGCACTGGGGACTCCAACTCGGGACCTCCCCGTGTGAGCCACAACAAGAATTTGAATCTTGTTTTTAAATGCTAAAGTTAAGCGAGTGAACATCTCTAGAATTTAAGAGGATTCTACTACTTTTCATCATTATGCAATAATAATTTCAGTTATCATTGTCGAAATAATCGCATGTATTTTTCATCACAATTAAAAAACACATGCAGCCTCAAGGATCTATTAATTTAGAAAGTTAAAACTCCTCCTATTATGGAAACACAAAATAAATTTGAAATTCCAACAAAATACATATATTTTACTATATCCGAGAAAGTTTTGGACCTAATTACAATAAATTATTTATTGTAGGGTTATCTTCTTCCGGGAAATTTTGTAATTATACAAAAAAAAAAAGCCGCGCGTTGACAGTGGAAGTCCCTTGAATCTTGAAAGTAAGTGATCACTGTTGGTTTAGATTGATATCTTGATATTCGTTTAGATAAAAAAGTTAGTTTAACAGAAATGAAATTCGATCCTATTTTAGTGGATTCAAGATCGTAGATAATTGAAAATATGCATGGTAACTTCTCCGGGGACTGGGCACAATTTAAAGGCATATATAAGCTACTATAGCAAATATATCTATGATAATATTATTAATTTATTATTAAATTTAAAATCAGTAAAGAAAAAATTGTTTCATAAATTTCAATTCGCAAAAACGTTTAGAAAACATTTTATCAAAATCCCGTTTATAATACTTTACGTCCAGCTACTGATTAGGTATCGTGGATGGAGGCGAATGGCAAACTTTCTTTACTATATACTACTCAACATTATATATATAAAAGACATCAAATAAAATCCAAAGCTAAGACTGGGAATAGAACCCAGTATACAAAATACTTCAGCTTGGCGGTCCACATTCCTAAACACTCAACTTTCGTGGCGTCTTTTTGTTCCTTGAATTGACATATGTTTAACTCAATTAATTTCTTGTTCTCGTTTCATTCTTGTTGAACTATTTTACATTTAATTCTCTTATAGAGCTATTATCTGAATATCTGTCAATAAAATCCAATCGATAGTTGTAAGTAAAGCTGCCTGTAAAAATAGGCATGACATTATTTCGCAGTATGAATATTATTATTTAGCTCGTTAAAACACAAATGCTTTCCACAAACATGGAAAGAAGTGTTTATTACAGTGGACAGGAACAAGAACCGAATATAAACCATGTCAAGAAAAGATTTGTTACAACAAGACCTAATAGTGCTTTCAAAACAATCTCTAAATATTCTTATCATATTTTTGTAATAAAGAATTGAAAAACAAGAATTGTACAAAGTATAAAATTGAATGAAATAATCTTTACCACTCGTTAAAACACAAATGCTTTCCACAAACATGGAAAGAAGTTTTTATTACAGTGGACAGGAACAAGAACCGAATATAAACCATGTCAAGAAAAAAAGAATTTGTTACAACAAGACCTAATAGTGCTTTCAAAACAAGCTCTAAATATTCTTATCATATTTTTTGTAATCTAAAACAAGAATTGTATAAAGTATAAAATTGAATGAAATAATCTTTACCAGCTACTGGTTCGACCAGCTGTTCATCCTCACTGCCAGCTTTTACGTGTCGCATCATTATAATACCGCCAATACTTACTTCTTTCAGTGGAATGTAACTGCCAGAATCGACTAGAGACACCAACTTCAACTTTAAACAGAAAAAAATTATGATTGGTTTATGATGTAAATAACATATTGGTTTATAAATATAAATAATAATTGAAAGAGCTAATAGTAAACTTTTATGATTTTTTTAGAGGTTATGGGTGTTGTACCTGATTTTTCATGACACGAGCTGGATTGCTCAAAATTTCAAAGTTTGGCTCTTGTTTCTTCTCTTCCTTCTTTTTCTCCTCTTCCTTTTCCTTTTCCTTCTTTTCTTTCTCCTTCTTCTCTTCTTCTTCCTTCTTTTCTTCATCCTGTAACATAAAAAAAAAAAGTAGAAATGGCCTCCGGCATAAAGTTTTAAATAGTTCAACCTGAAGTCACGATTTTTCTCACAAGCGTATCCTTTCTGACTGATCATATTTTCTAACTCTGAAAACATACATTCAAGGTATTCTAGGAGAAGCTGCTTGTTTTCTCTAGATGGAGCATTAAAAGAATTCGAAGATGCAATTAGAATGCTTGCTTTGGCAATTAAAGAAGAAAAAACGATGCTCATGAATACACTGAGAAGACTAGGAGTGTGTAGATAAAGATATAAATTTCCGGTTGTAAAAAAGTTTGTTGTATTTGAACAAGACTATTACAAAAACCGATAGTTTTGTACATATGCGACACTCGGATTGTAAGAAAATCAAAGTGAGAAAGTTGTAGAAGTATGAGGAAGGAAAATTTTAAGATGAAAATGGAAATGAACAGTTATCGAAATAATAACGCATTTTAAGATTTGTACAAACAATCAGATACGGCCAGTGTGAGACAAGCTCGGCTGAAGTGGCTTGACCATTCGGGAGAATGCAAAAGAATAGATTACTCTTCTTTGGAAAGCCGGGGGACAACTTTCCAGATAGGTGTGAGGAGAAAAACGCGCCTAACCTAAAATAAACTAGATTGGCTGTTGGTAGCCAAAATAAAGCCGTTCGGGGATAGGTAGATTTATTTTTTTAAATATTGCTTAATTAGTCGGCCTATTATACACAATTTCAAGATTCTAATGTAGTATTTCCTCTATTTCTTTAAACATACTATCCGATTCCAGTGCTCATAAGGATTATCAGGATATATTTTGGCTCCCTCAAGGATCTCGAAACTCATTTCAGCCAGACCTGCTTCGATTCTATTTCGACTTAAGAGAGTAAGTAGTTGAGCACTTATTAAAATATCATGTGTCCTTTAGATGTTCTTTTGAGCTGACACTAACTCTTAGGTTTTTTTTGTTTTTTACAAGGACAGCAACCATTCTAGCGGTCTACGGTTATGCTCTGCTAGGTCTTTCGTAAAATACTTAGTTCTAAATTATGGTAACAACAAAAATGTTGGCCCCAGAAGCTCCAGCGATCTACTACAAAGGATTTTTATGTCATAACGTGATTTGGCCAAATTACCGCAAAGCTACCGGGTTAGTGCAGTTAGCGCAAAGTGGTTCGGGATTGTCTAAGAGCAAGCTAGAATTTTTCTTAATTTTAATTAAGTATATTAAAATCTGAATACAGAATGACTATTTCTCACTAAATTCATTATGTTCAATTATGGTAACTATATTAAACTATTATTATTAACTATATTAATAGTATAGCAACTATTAACTATATTTTAATAAATAAACTTACAACTTCCATTTTGATATCAGATTTTGCTGTTCCCCTTCTACGTGCTCTGGCAGCAATACTCAATACGGCCGTTGTCACTTTCTCACGTTCTTCTCTTTTCTTTTCTTCTAGAGGTGGAGGATAGGCGAATACTGACGGTTTCGCATTACTCTTGATCTCTAGTTTGGGCATCTAAAAAAGACATCAAGGGTCAAGAGTCACATATTATGTAGTTGCGTGTATTCCCTTTCTATTTTATTTCAGTTATATCGAAGTTTCTCCGCGAATTAATGTTAATGAGTTACTGTATTCATCGTTAGCAATGGTAACATGAAAAAATAAAATTATAATGAAAAGAAATTAGAACAAAAATTTCAGTAAACTGCAATTTTCCATTAAAGGAAACGTTTTCATGTTTTTCTATAAAATAGTTTAAATAATTTGAATTTTAATAATTTCTTTTATACAAATAAACAGAAAAAATATCAAATCTTTATTATTGTGAAAAATTAGTGAATTATAAAGAAATGTAAAATAAATACCTTAAGCTGGGCGTTAAGAGCGATCAGACAGGTTGGTGTGAAGGCAAGGGCCAGACAAGGTGCCAGCGGGAACCAATACCAGTACTGTGTGAATACCAACATACCCACCACGGCTAACATATTGGTATGACCAGTTCGTGATTCCAATGTTAGCGATACATTACGACCGCCTGTTAACCAACAACACTTTATTAAAGGCAATTTACATTAATAATTACATCATAAAGTTAATCTTTTGTTGTAATTAAACTTACGAAGACAATATGATAAGCTAATAGAAAGTCTTGGGGTATTAAGGCAAAGCAATATATTTTAAAACATAATAGAAAATAATTATAACAAATATTTCTGAGGTAAAGGAAAGGATTAATGAAATCTGAGAAAGAACGTCCTAAGGAAAGGAAACTGATGAGCATTTTATCTTTTCAAATTGGATAGAGGCCAAAAAGATATAAGTACCCAATTCATTACCCCGTGGCTATTTCTCGTAATACTGGGGAAAATTTAAGATACTAACTTAAAAACTAAACGTAAAAGAGTTTGATCAGTTACTGAACAACAATACCTGAAACTCATAATATTTGATGATTACTAGTCATTTTTAAAGCAGAACAATAACTTTTAGATAGTTCAGCGGAATTCGTGGCAATTATCGCTATATTTCCAAGAAAATATAATATATAAATAATACACAAACGCACCCACAGTATGTAAGGAACGGCAAGAAAAATTTTTTTTGGGGTCTCAATGGCCCTTTAAAACATGTTGAAAACATAAATTTTACACGATTTCAAACTTTCTCATACAGCTGTAATAAAAAGAAAAAATAAAGAGTAATGTTTATTTTTTCATCCAAGCTACAATCCATCTATTGATCAGACGACAGGCGTCAGGAGTCTGGTAGCAAACAAACTTTATTCACATATATTAATCGTATTAATATATAAAATGAATTCATTATCTTCTGTGAAAATAATTGAATAAAGAATATTTATCCCCCCCGCTCACTTTTATACTTAATTACGAATTGTGTTGTTTTTTTTATTTTGTTGAATATTTAGCAATAACCTGAATATTTTGAATATCAACAGAAATAATTTAAATGGATCACCATGTGGTAGAACCGGATTCTTCATATATTTCGTTCCTTTTTTCCTCCTTCATAGCTATATAAACTTTGCAATGAGAATCATTTTGAATTTCCTGGCAGTGACATATTCAAATTCTTTTACTTAGAGAGAGACAGAGAGAATCAATCAAAATTCCTTCCAATTCTTCCCCAAGGGTGCATTATCTATTGACTGTTTGACTGGGGGCGTGTTAAACATAATTTCTTAATTTTTTTCGAATGATCTCTATCCAAGCGAGGTTACTGAATTGTGTAACAAGTTTGGGTACAATTGTGAATAAGTTGTATTGGTTATTCTTGCAGGGTCAGATAAACATACGAACCCCTAATTCTTGGCAGAATTTTGAGCTAGGAATTATAGTAGTGCCTCCCCCTTACGACACATTTCATTTCAGAATATAAACTTGGCAACAGATACGCTTTGCGGGAAACCGAAAAACATTTTTGCAAGTTTGGCGCGGAATTTCTTTGCCGAGATTTCTGGAAGCTGAGATGTTACTTAATCATGATATAGAGCTGATGAGAGAATAAATTACAAGGGCGTTCAACACATCAGATTAGTTAGAACCTAAATGAGTTTTAGAAATTTCCTAATGGAGAAAATATCTATTATATTTCATGACGAATTTGTATTCAACATTTAAAACCTTTTTAAATTAAATAAATCAGATTATGTTTCCTACTATAACAATACAATATTCCCAGAGGCAGCTAGTGGATAGTGACAGCTGTGTGTAGAGGACAAAGGGAATTTCACAGCAGTAAATTAATATCACACAAATATTATTGCATATTTCATGTATTTCAGATTATTTCGATAAAATTTGAGTTCAAGTATTCACTAAGAACTACCCTGAAATATTCTATAGAATCGGATATTCTCGGATTTCACGATTTCTTTCGCAAAAAAAAAATGCAAGGGAAACAATATAAGAATGATCTTTTAGGTTTGCGCGGCCATTTTCATGAAAAACACATGAACTTCCGGGTTGAGACCGTACCAGTGGTATGCTAGTAACCGCTCACATTGCTCGGATTGGCCATATTGCTTGGCTGTTAAGGTGAAACGGCCCTGAAGTAGCATATCCCGGAAACTTAAGTGTTTTTTAAATATAAGAATGCTTATCTCACATCCACAGAACCAAATATTTTATCTTAATAACTTACAAAATCTCTCGTTTGAAAGTTTATTTATTAATTTATTTATTTTTGCTTATTTTACGAGGTTACTTAAGATTTTGGTGTTAAGCAGACACAACATTATTATTTTGTTTAAGACACGTCAAAGTTTCAGAACCTTCTCAGTGTACCACACCGGCTTCTGAGCTGTAGAGACTTCTGGGGAAAGAAAATCTATAAGCTGCACCTGAGGCTTCGACGTTCCCATACAATACGCTACCATCGTGATCTTTAATGCCGCCCTTATATTATTATTACAAGAAAAGTTATACTTATTCAGAAATGTAACTATTTCTTCAACAATCAAGCGAGCTATCTTTTACGTCTCTTATACATAATAATATGTGAAATCTATACATGATTTAAACAGCAGATTTTGAAATTGGGAAAGTTATGAACTTCCTCAGTGATGAAATAAAACTAGAAAAGTCATGACTGAAAACCAATTATGTATTAAATTTCTCATACGAACTTTAAAAGCTGTATTTAAATAAAGGTAAGGTAAAATAAATTGACCTGCGTCGATGATTCCTTGAGCGAGGATGGCGCCAAATTTAGCCATTACATCTTCATGTTTGTCTACTATAACTTTGGCGTATAAAGCCCTGAAGTCTTTTACCTGTATACAAAATTGGGAATCAGATTGATATTTTCAATAATTATTATTATTCTACGATATAAATAAAAATTACTTCAATTACTAATAAGTACTGCAATATGATTTAAAAAAAAAAAAATTACCTTTGCGCATGTCTGTTCAGTGTGTTGTATGAGGATCATGGCCGAAGCGATCAGAGCACCTTGCCTAACAAAATTCACTGGATCATTTGTCATTGGATCTAAGAGTGCTATAGCTTCCTGTGAACAACAAGTAAATAACAACATTGTAAACAATGTTATAAAAATTCATTTTCTATTTTCAACCACCCTAGTGACAGCCGAACCAAACAACAAGAAATAAATATGGGAGCTTTTAATACCAATCACATCTACAATAGTTTTACTGTAATTACCTTTGTTGTAAAGTTCTCTGTAAATATTTTAAATGTTTGGGAATCTATTTCTTCTGTTTTTTTATTTACTTATTTCGGATATGTAGAGCATTTCCCTTGAAGATCTATTGTACCGGCTAGTGCTGCCCAAACTGAGAATACTCTACGAAAGCAATTTTTTCCCAACAATTGGCCCTTCTAGGTCTAGTTCTTTAAGAAAACCTTTCCCCTAATCTCCTGCGGTCCATCGTAAACACTCTGGGTTCTGCACCTTCTCTCAATGAGAGCTATCCTGCATCTTCCCATAAACTTATATAGACCTATCTTTTTAGACCTCCCATAACATTCTAGGCCTATCTTTTTCAAGATGTCCTCTGAGTCTACAAGCTCCGTGAGAAAATCCGATAACACGCGCAGGCTAATTTTTGCATGGACAGGCGCAGACCTTATAACTACTTCACTTTCGGGAGGACAGATCAATGCTCTGATTGCTTCTTCCATATTTCTAAGCACTTCTTGGAGAAAGAATGGCCGATTATTCCATAAAATGTTTATCCCCCCCTAAAAGCAGCTGCATCTTCTCCTTGCCCGATTCCTAGGCAGGCAGAAGAATTCCTTTAATAATTCTTTTACACCATTGATGCCGCTTAAAAATTCCCAAAACATTTTCAAATTTGATGATTTTGCATTGTTTCAGTGTTTGATTACAGGACAAAACTCAATGTCATACTTCCAATAATTTTTTCCGACAGACTTTCCGTTTCGTGAATTTCCTCTTGGAAGATGTGGAATACTTGCATATTGTTTGTCTGTCTTTACTGTAGGTAGCCTCTTGGGGATTCTCACATCTCCGTAAATAGATTAGATTAGATTGAAAATTGGGAAGGCAAAGCCTCATTCCACTGCGACCTGTATTGAGAGGTCTATTGAGGATCCCCCAATATCATAGCACATCCTTCAGCTTCGCCATCTTAATCAGGCCTAGTAAAGCTAAAAGTGACTCCGTCATGAAGCTCGCGGCTTCTGGATTACTGTCCCCGGTTGAAGAAACCTCAGGCCGGCACACTCACAAAGGATGAGTCCGGGGTTCCCTCTTCGGCCTTGCAGAACCGGCATCGCCGTAAATAACTCATCGGCATATTTCTTGATGCCTTGCAGAGCGGAATCATTACTTCTCTCACTTTATTAGTAAACAGTATATTATTCTAAGAGAAGTTGTTCATGAGGTAGTATTTCCTATCATCTCAACTCTAGGGAGGTTCCAGAAGGAGGAGGAGTGGACTAACAGGGATTCACGCTCCTTGGTGCCAATTTATCCTTCCCTTCCAATTCCCTACTTAGCTACTTCAAAGACAGCCCCAATTTTTGGCCTATTTTGGAGGCCTATAATTAAAAAAAAATACCTACAATTAAAAAAAATAATCTCTAACGATAGCCCCAATTTGGCCTATTTTGGAGGCCTACAATAAAAAAAAATATCTACAATTAAAACATAATCTCTAACGATAGCCCCAATTTTCGGCCTATTTTGGAGGCCTATTATTAAAAAAAATACCTATAATTAAAAAAAATTATCTGATGATAACCCCCAATTTTTGGCCTATTTTGAAGGCCTAAAATTAAAAAGAAAATACCTGCAATTACAAAAAATAATCTCTAACATTAAAAATAAAACTTTTGAGTTAAACAATTTTTTTTTTATAAGAAATGTATGTTTGAATAATTAAACCTCTTTGACTAATATTTACCTTGAGGCCAGTACCAGCGCAGGCAATTCCAAGGGCCATCGCAGCACCATAGCGCACATGGGGATTGTAACTTTCAGCAAGCAGGGATACCACAGAAGGGCACTGTTCTGGAGTCCTGCAAGAAATATAATTTATTGAATAAGTGAGTTGGCAATCATTGATTAGTACAAATGTAGGTTAATTGTTTGAATTTCATTAAGAAATACAGATTTAAGCAAATCAGAAAGCTTAAAAGTTATTGAATCATTTAAAAAATAACTTTTTTTTTTTAAGTATTTGAAATTGCTCTTAACATACAAATTATTTAGGGTCATCATCACGGAAGCAGTAATAAATTCTTAGTGCTGCTCGCTAAATTTCAATGTCTCCAAAAGGAAAGAACTAAATAAACTTTAAATTTAAAGTTCAATATATTAAGTCCCTAACTTAATTTCCCACTAATATAAGCTTGACCAACACAATTCCTATCTAAATTAAGTTGTTTTCTGTTAGATAATCAACAAGTTAAATATTTCGGAGTCTAAAATAATAAAGAAATCGGTAATGACTAGATTTGAATAACATCTGATATATAGGGTTCAAGGAGGGAGCCAGATGCACAATATATTATCACATTACATTCAGTGCACTCAGGAGAGTTTGAAAATTGAAAATACAGGAATTCCAAGTACTTGCCAGGTAAACATAAGGGTGCAAGATTACAAATATCTCACAATTTTCCCTGAAGCAAAATAATGAGCATGTTTTTGTTTCACCACAAGACATGACTATTCATATCTCTCACAACTTTGGTAAGGTCACAACCTTGGTACCTTGTGCAAAGACGATGATGATATAGGAAATATCTATATAGCTGCGAGCCTTACTGGCACCCGACGGACATTAGGCAATTAGATAAACATGAAAAAAAGCAAGCCGCACTTTATCATCGGCCTGATAGAAGGCCTGATGGCGAATTGCCAAAGACTGCGGACATTTGGGGGGAAGTTGGCAGATTTTCTGTTGCAAGAATGACTATGGGATAAAAAGTATGGCACTTTTTTGTTAACTAATTACTGTGTCTCTAAATAAACTTCACACAGCCGAGTACTTGGAAGTGCCAATCAGTCTAGGGTGAAATAATCGCTTGACTTTCTGTTGCAACTCATCACATACTACAATAGAACATTTTTTTTATACTTGGAATTTTTTCATATTTAATTTGATTACGCACTTGAGTTCAGAGTTGCCCGTTCAAGCGAATGAGAATGAGGCAACTAAACGAGAATACTAAAATCACTTCTTTTTTTCTCACATTTAATATTGTAAGGATATAAAAACGAATAGGAAGGTGCGCATAACGTAAACTTTTGGAGAATAAAAGGAGAAGGTAGCATTCACATTGGTTATATAACCTTAGGTTGGAGGTGACAATATAATTATTCTTCTGTTAAATTAGTGAGGTTGATATTAAACTGTGTAATAATTGTGATTAACTCAATTTTATTTTGTGTCTCATGGGTAACGGTTTCGACATTAAGCGTCATCTTCAGTCTGTATTTACATTAGTAAACTAATAATGATTCAACTAGTTAAATTAAACTGGTTAACAACTAAAACATTTTTACTTGACCACATTACTTATGTAAATAAATACTGGTTGAAGATGACACTTTAGTCTCGAAACCGTACCTATGAGACACAAAATAAAAGTGTGTTAATATTGAGAAGTTAGTCACATATTTAATGTATTGTTATATTATTGAAAATGTGGCTGGGTCCGCAATGCTGGATAATATCCTGTATTTTATCCGTCGTAGCATGCATATTGGTTTTGGTCCTGACCGGTTTCGGATATTCATCCATTGTAAGGGCAAATTCACCAAGTTCGTGTAGGGAGTTCACTTCAACGAAATGTTTCTGTAGACTCACACTTGTTGGTTGTATGTATGTGGGAAGGTTATAAGGTTATGATATTACATGTGTGTGTTTCATGACAAAGTGAAATTATTATAAATTGTAATATAAATTCTACAAAGCATGCTATTTATTACACACTATTTTCTAATGCCTAATCACAATTTATAATAATTTCACTTTGTCATGAAACACACAGATGTAATAACATAACCTTATAACCTTCCCACACACATACAACCAACAAATGTGAGTCTACGGAAACATTTCGTTGAAGTGAACTCTCTACACGAACTTGGTGAATTTGCTCTGACGATGGATGAATATCCGAAACCGGTCAGTACCAAAACCAATATGGATGCTGCGACGGATAAAATACCGGATATTGTTATATTGGTTTTTAAAAATAAATATTCAATTTTTATTTACATATATTAATTAATACTTATTTTCATTATATTTATTTAACTTATTTTAGCAGTTTTATTAAAAATTTTAAAATTGTATCCAACATCAAATCTATACTAAGTAAAATAGTTTTCTGATCACTACAGAATAAAAATATAACTTTCATTCACTATTTTAGTATACATTATTCAACTGTTGCAGTAAAAAAAAATTATAGAAGTTGCCTTCACGATGGAATTCGATTGGAACCTTCATCAAATTGTTTCAATAATGGATAATAACATTGAAGGTGAATTTGAAATTTCTGCAATTTTTGGTTTTTAATAATACTGTCCATCTTTCATACACTGTTCGCTAAATATTTTTTCGGTCTAAGGATGCTTCCAAATACTTATAAGAGAAAACTATGTAGAAATCTTGTTCACAATTATATTATTTCGCAGTAACAACAGAAATATTAAAATATATAGCTTAAGTAAAGGGGTTGAAATGTTAGAATTATCTTAGTTTATCCTTTTAATATTAAGGACATAAAGACTAACTAAATAGGAGAAATTAGGTATTGTCGGAGAAATTTAAGATACGTCCAGAATCTTTTTAACTCGTCAATTCATTAGCGATTATTTTTAAGTAGTTCTCCTTACGAAAGGCAATTTTCATGAATCATATGACAAAATATTAAAAACCATTATTTTTCTAAAGCCACTTTTGGATTCAATTTTCATTTAAAACGAATATAATAACCTAATAAGCGGCCATAATTCTAAAAAAAAGCCAGAGACAAAACATAAATTTTATTTATATAAATTAAATGCTTGCCTCTTTATGTAAAAGCATGGATATGTAAAGTTGTGATAACAGAAACGCCCGCACTACTTCTACCTCTCAACAGCAATACGCCAACTAACTAACAAAACAATATAATAAAATCTGTTTATAACCCCATATCTAGTTTTTACTTATAATATGGACAATTTATGTATGACAAGTGTTTCATACTTATAAACAATTCTGAAAATTACATTCACTGGTATCTAATTAGCATAAAGTTATACATACATACAAGTATAACTCACTGCTTATCTCTATAAAATGTGAATGCATTAACATTTGTGACTATAATCAAAGTGGTAATTGTATCAAATTGATGAGTCACTTTTTCGTGAAATTATAAACAACTATGTAAAATAATTATTTAATTTGTTTTTATTAGAAGAGATGGAATAAATAATTGCAATAAAATAAAAAATAATTTATTTCAGGGCTTGAAATTTCAGACTTTAGTTTTTTTAGATTAATCTTATTTGTTAACATCTCGATGTAAATGTTGGAGCGATTAAGCGATGATTCTTAACTATTTAAAGTGATTAATTTAAAACAATGCCAAGTAAATATTAAAATCGAAACTAATACTTCCTTTGATACTTATATATTTAACAAGAAATCAATTAGCTCACTTGCCTTGGTAAATGGTTAATTAATAACGTCCATTGAGAAAATATGAAAAGTCAATAAAAAATGATATTTATATGAGAGAATTGGCATGTTATTTAAGATCAAACCGGATTAAGAATAAAGCAATGCTCAGAAACTTGGAATAAACATTGGTTATTTAACGAAAGAGATTTTAGTCTGTAGGCTTTGGATAGGTTTGTTTTGATTGAACATGGGATTTTTTGCATTATTGGGGTGCATAAGTTCCACACCGGCATGTAAAAATATTATAATTTTATTAAAAATGCATTTATTAAAAATTATGATTTTCCAGTTTAGAGAATGATAATGGAAAGAAAATATTCATTTATAAGTGACAAGAGAAGTAAGTGCCACTTTTACACGCTCGAGTTAAATCTTGTTCGTGTGGCAACTGAAGACCAGCGAACTAAAACGGCGTAAAGAACTGAAGAATGTTGGCTGAAGGCCCACTAAGAAACCGTCTTCTGGTAGCAGCCCTTTGCCCTTTGCCCATGGGATGTACGTTTTTTACTTTTTATATTTATTATAATACCATGAACACTGGAATCTGATAAGTCCGTAGGACGGAATAGTTTCGAATAAGTGTCTGCTTTAGTCTTAGCGTTGAGAACCATTTCATCACGGTCATTTCATAGATAACACTGGATTTCTGGAATGCCTTGCTGTTAGTAAATTTGTAAACTAAAAAAGAAGTTCCATTTTAATGAATACTAATTATAAATAGAATACAATAGTAGTATTTTTGAGAAAAATTAGTCAACTTGAAAACTGCTCACCATAGATGTTGTTTACCTTGGTACACGACAAATAAGTACAAAAAGCTATATATAATTATATCTAAAGAAGTAATTTGTTAATACTACATTAAGCTTCATTATGGAGAATCATTTCATTATTGGTTATAATTAGGAACTATTAACAAAGTGATGGCCTTCCTTTTTAAGTATTGTCATTAGGGAATTTATAATACTGGACTGAAAAAGAAAAAAAATGGAAGTATTATTAAGGATTTTCTGTCACTATTTTCAAGGTTATTGCACAAAACATGTGGTGTGACACGTTCACACAACTTTCCCTTACTGTAATGTACATAGTTATCATTAACAAAGTTTCTTTCCCAAGTTTAATGAAACCCATACCTGTGTTTATGAAGAAAATGGCATAAAACTAAAAAAAAAAGGAACTGTTCAATAAAGTCGTATTTCCGGTAATTCGATCATCTTCAAACTCAGAATTTTGGCGTCACTTTTAAATTATCATTATACAGATGATAGAATCGTGTATAATAAATTGAAATAGTACTTTAAAGGAAACCATAGATTTAAATTAAATTCTTTAAATTAAATAGTGCAGGGCGAACTGAAAGGCCTATTGTGCCCCCCCCCCCAGTTCACTGCCGGCCTCCGAACAGTATTCTCTCTAGCTGCAGACATCACTGCTCACATCACCGGAAAGTGAACTGTAGAGGCTCCTATCTATCTATCTATCTATTTAAATGGCGCTACAACCCGCGGTGGGTCTGGCCTCCTCAATGAGCTACCAGTATTTAGCTCTATTTTGTGCAGCCGCTTTCCAATTCCTGACTCCCAGCAGGCTTCCGACATCGGCTGCCTCAACATCTGCCCGTCTCAACTTCGGTCTACAGACTCTTCTATTCCAATGGAGTACTTCTTCCAAAACCTTCCTCGCGATTTCAGTATCTCCCATGCTGGCCAAGTGACCTGCCCAGCTCAATCTTCCTAGCCTGACGATGCAGACTATATCTGCTTCGGCGAACAGCTCATATAGCTCCTTATTCTTTCTGCTTCGCAGCCCAACTCATCTCTTACTGGACCGAAGATTTTTCGAAGGATCTTCCTTTCGAAGACAAGTAAGTCCTTCTCATCTTTGTTTGACATGGCATAAGTAAGGACTGGGCGGATTAGCGTTTTGCTTCTTGGATTTCAGTAGACCGAAATAACATCTATTGGCTGCTGCAATTCTCGGCCGAATTTCTGTAGATGTGTCATTAGAAGACGTCACCTGGGATTCCAGGTAGGAAAACTCCATTATCCTTTCAAATGTACATGAGCCGATTGAGACGCTCTAGTCTTGAACTGTCACTGCCCCTCCAGTATACATATACTTAGTCTTCTCTTCATTTATGACTGATGCCGCTGTTTGCGGATCTACAAAGGCCTTCTCGAGAGCTGCGAAGGATCGCGCCATAATATCCAGGTCGTCAGCACAACCAAGCTCCTGAACTGATCTAGAAAATATTGTGCCCGCTGCTTTGTTACTTTAATAAGGGCCAGGTTGAAGAGTAGGTATACTAAGGCATCCCTTGTCTTAATCCCTTCGAAGAAGGGAATACTGCAGAGCAGTCAGACTGGACACGCACCTTGCAATGTAGAGGCTCCTAGGAAAAGCACTCCTGAATTTGAACCCGGGGCCACCGCGTGTGTGGCTAGCACAGGCTACCACCGAGCTAATCCTTTTTCTGTGGAAAACATAACCCCAATATATATACTGTATACATATAGCATTCATTGCGGGTATTTTCGAGAAAATCGCGATATACTTAAAAAAAAAAACCCTTAGATAAAGCGCTACCTTTGGTTCATCCATTTTGAGATGAAACTTACATATTAGGTCTTTTGGCATTTCCTAATTAAATATTCTAGTCGTAAATATTATGATGCATTACACTGGAGTGATGGGGGCAGGCTGGGCGGGAAAAAGGAAGCAGGAAGGTTTATAAGAGGAAGTTATGATTATTATGCACTTCGAGTTGAGTAATGGTTGTTTTATGATGTTTTTTCTTTTGTTTATCTGCTGGAAAGAATGTAAAATATCTTATTTTGTTATTTCATGTTTATTGATCTACTTTATCATTCCTGACAAGCATTAGATATATTACAATATCAAATTCGAAATATTCATTCTATTTTTTAATTTTTGATTTATACTGTTTACATTCAGACAGGATTTCTTCGTGTACCAATGATAACGTCAATATTAAAAACTTAATTTTGGCAATCTCATAAAAGTACATAACTCTTACGACTGTAACAGAAAGTACTGTATTCTAAAAAGAAAGTTTTAAAAATAGAGGCGGGATTAGCGGGTACTTAGTGGAGGTCTCCAATCTATCAATGGTGGCCTTAGATTTTCTCCACCCAAAAGCTCATTGTTTTTTGATGGGAATTTCAACGAGAGATCACTGTCGGATGTCGCCAGAACACTTATTAAGACACCGGGCACCAATAACAACCACAGTTACGAACAAATCTTTAAAAAAGTTTAGCAATAAATAGTTTTGTGTTCCGCTGGTATATTTTATACAAATATATTCTTCTCTAAATAAACAATAAAATTTGAACGGTTCCACGTCGATTATTTTCTTATTTTTAAATTAATGACATACTTATTAGCTGCAGTGTATATAATGAACATTGGTTTAAATGGTTGATTAAAATTGTGGTAAATTGAAGCATTCATCCCACTCATACACACGCACACTCCTTTTTTTCTTATTAATTTTCCAACTAAAACTTTTACTTACCAGTTTCATTTTCTTGTGTTACTTTTGAAACTTTATACTTTTTGGACTTTCATTTTCAAGTGTTTCAAAGTAGAACAGAATGTAAATAGAATTATTAATTACTTTTCCTTGGTTCGGAGGAATTTTAAGTATGTATTTAAAGTTATGTATCCACTTTCGGAATTGTAGAAAAACAAAAGGTAGAATAAAAATTAAAATAGAACCCCTTGTTGCTTGTGGCTCCATAGTTCGTTCGGAGCGAAATTTAAGTGTTAAATTTGCTTAGAAACTTATTTAAGAAATCTCTGATAAAAAATATCAGTCTGATAATGCTGATGAATTTAAATTTAAGGATCTCTCAACGCCTTTTTGTATTTAGGGATGTTTGTAAAAAGAAAAAAATTTGTTCTAATGAATGAATAAATAATAAACATGAAAACTGGAATTTTTACAACAAATTGGAGTTTTCCCCCACTTATTAGGTTGTTCCATGTTAAGTGTTATGAATATTAATATGATATTAATATTCTGAATACCTAGCCAATGCATTACGCACTCACATCCACTCTCATTTATAAGAAAAAACTAATATAAAAATTGAGTAAGATTTGCGATGGTAGCAATTCTATCATCACGCCATCCTAAGCTGAAATCTACCCCGCTCCTATCACCTACAACCAGCGGGTGTCTGTCTGTACTCACATTCCAGACATCTTGTTTGCCTTAAATTTAAATACACTAATAAATACTTTCACACATTTAACTAAAATCTACTAAACAAGGACTTTACTCAATCACGCGAATAAATACTCCCATTCTAATAAATACTTTCACACTTGACATGCTATTCTATTATCTACCTACTTCAACAATCTCCTTTCCTTTCATAACAGTATGAACATATTTGCATTCCCCCTGATGTGGAATATTTTATTTCCAATTAAATCTTTGCATTCTAAACTCTGCTGACCCACTCTCTGCAAATTCCTCAAAAAAAAAAAAAAAATGCCTTTTTATGTTCATTCCACAGATTAAAATTGAACAACACGAGCAGTGGGCTTTCCTCCATTCCACATGTAATCTTTGAATACATTGGCTCCGCCCCTTTCTCAGGAGCCTCTAAAGGCCTTCAAAGATTGAATCCTTGAATGTTCGCATCACTGTTAACGAAAAAACTGATGTGAAACTCTCACATGGTTTTTTCTCTCAATGCAATTGTTAAACAAGAACTTAGAATCCTAATTTTTGGAAAATGTCGGCACTACCATAAATCGTTTTTCTCAAACTTGAAATTTTAAGGACTTTGATATTAACTTAGACTGTATTGAAATAGAACTTTCAAAGAAAGCTTAACTAGCTTAAATTTGAAGAAACCTTAGAGAGAGTTTACTTAGAAAATTGCGATTAGATAAAGGCAAAACCTTTCACATTGAATGTCGCACTTTCGGTTGATAGATTTTGAAAGAAATCTTCTAATCGGATCTAAAAGGAATTACGAGTATGAGAATCCTGCGATTTTTCGTTAAACACACACACATACACACACACAAAATGAGAAAGAGAAAAGGAGAGATGTACTTTACATATTATACACAAGGCCATTCGGTAAAAACATTTTGTCATTCT
Source organism: Triatoma infestans (assembly GCA_011037195.1). NCBI lineage: Eukaryota > Metazoa > Arthropoda > Insecta > Hemiptera > Reduviidae > Triatoma > Triatoma infestans. Next base: position 30,867 of record JAAEAF010003359.1, on the reverse strand, counting down.
CCGAGAGATCGAAATATATATGGTGAAAAAAATTCAATTTCTAAATTGAAATTAAGATATAAGAATCAGAAATAAGAATTTACATTAGAGAAAATAAAAAGTGTTTTTTATTTTTTCTTTGTTTAAATCAAATTTCACAAAAGGGTATGCACTATTCATTATGGTAGGTCATTATAATACATTAATCACTGTTTATTACACAGCGTTTTAGTCATTAATCTTAAATGACTAGGCATTATAAGTAATAACCTATTATCACTTGGCCCATAATATAAACAAAAACAAATTCTATAAAAGTTGATTAATGTGATAATTATTCCACTAAAATACAATGGTTATACAGTTGTACTTTTAATCTCTACAGATTAAAAGTAATGACAGTTAAATTTATTTTAAGGTTTAAATGAAATTGCTAAAATATTGTTGATAACATTAAGATTAAATTAGAAGTTCTTAAATTAATTGTTTCAACATTTTAAAATCAATTTAACAATAAATTAAATATCAGGAAAACATAATATAATTTTGTTTAACTTTTATCTAATGTTCTACAACTTTTATTGAAAGTAACCTTTCCTTGTTCAATGGATAACATCCTATTCATAGTTATCTTAGATTCTCATCCGTTTTTATATCCTTTTTTAAAAAATTATTAATATTGTTTGGAAAAAAAAATGTAATATTTAACGCGACAGTAAAGTCGTTTTAAAGCGAGAGTGATAAAAGGAAATGACATCGTTCGGTTGCCACGCGAGTGTAAAAGTAGCATTTCATTCTCTTACTCCCTGATAAGAGGAAGTGTTGCGATTGGTGTCGAATTTCTGAAATTGAGTTTTCACCGGAAATACATGTTACGACGAAGTACCAGAAAAAAAAAAAAATAGCACGAAGCTCAAACTGGATATTCCGTTTTAGTATTAATATCGCAAGTGAAAGGAAGGTTTCGGGTCAACCGTGAACAGAGACCTTACTGAATGTTTATTTTTTGGCGATTTTCTCAAAAACGGCTCCAACGATTTTTTTTTCTCTTATACTATCTATTGGAAGTATTTTCCCGGGCAAATTGATTTTTTGGGAGTTTTACTGTAGCGTTTAGCTTTCTAGTAATATACCACATCAAGGCAGGTGATTGGTTGTAAACGACTAAAACGATTTTATTTATATGTGGCATATTAAGTACACAACCTATATATTTCCAAAAAATTGAATTTAGAAAGTTCGCGGAATTTTTGGCGTTAAATTTCAAATATTACATAAGATTGGTTTAATGTTATTGGCGCTCCCTGGTAGACTACAATGTAAATACTTCTATCACCTATCTAGGTTGATGCTTTTCCGCTCCGTCTCTATTTTTTTAATTTTTTTCAGGCGGGCTTAACGTCCAACTACCAAATTAGGTGTCGTGGACGGGGACGGAAGCACCTACTTTACTTAAACATTTTTTATACCAATATAAAATTTAGCAGTTATAAGCGGGACTCGAACTGGGGTCCCCCCACTTACAAGTCCATGCTCATAACCACCACACCAACACCCGACCCCTCTTCGTCTCTATATTTATGTTAAGACAAATGTATAAATTTTGAAGTTTAAAAAAAATATGTCGTTTTAGAAATAGCATTTTACCAGTCAAATTTCCATTCAATTAAACCTTTTTTTAACCAAAGTATTTCCTATTTCTGAACAAATTTCTTCCACAAAAAAAAAACTCTTTTGAATCAAATTGTTACGTACTGTGAATAATTTGAACACTTTCCCCACCAAAATAAACATTTTTTGCCACAAATATTTCGTAATTTTGAACACCTACTGATCACCTTCTTTGAACCGATTTATTGCCTTCTATTACCACATTTTGAACATGAAGAACCACATTTTAGACAAATTTATTTTTTTTTTAACCAATTTATGACTTCATTTTTAACACTTTGAACAATATTCAGGTCTTACTGATGTAATGTGATAGCAAGAAGAAAAGATATAATTTTTAAATTAGAAATCTAAAAATTATAACTAGTGGTTCCAGCCAGCCGCTATCTTCAGGTCAAGAACCGCGGCAAACAAAACCCTTTCAAACAGGGGTCATTATACGGCCAGTGTACAGAAGCCACCTGGCCGGTATTCCCTTCATACAAGGGTCAACGAACACTCAAAAGGCCACCTGGCCACCATCTACCAACAAACAGTCTTTGATAATCACCGACTGGCCACCTCTGTCGCCACCCTGGTCACCGACCTAACTAAGATCAACATACAGCAAGAGATGTCTTATGTGGCTAGTACTTACACACCTGTCAATGTGTGAGTGATACCAATATAAACGTCGCCCCACTGGAAGAGGGCATCAGTATTATACCAGCCTACATCAGTATCAAATCAGTATTCAACGTTCAGACATCAGTTCATGTCAATTCAAGCAGTTAAGTTTCACACATCGCGAGCGCGTCCCTATTCAAGGTTTAAACATATAACTATTATTATTCATAATCATTTACAGTTGTGAATCTTAGTTACTACTTCAATCACTTTAAATTAATTGTAGTTATTATTTCAAACACTTTAAATTATTGTTAAAATATAGTCTATTTTCTTAAATTCAGTAGTTCGTATTTCGAGTAACAACTCTCTAACTAACATCCACCTATTCTTCACTTCTACTCCCTATTCAAGACATCTGATTCCAATACACTGATCCTTCTTTGAACCGATTTATTGTCTCTTATACTTCATTTTGAACAACATTGAGAGCCACTTCTCAGATAAATTTATTCTTTTCTGAACCAATTTATAACTTCATTTTTAACATTTTGAACATAATTGAAGTCCTGTTGATTCTTCTTTGAAAGGATAAATTTGTCTAAAAAATGATTCTTAACTTTCAAAATGAAATAATGGAAGGCAAATCAATCGGTTCAAAAATAAGTGTTCAAAGTGGTTCAAAATGATGTTACAGATTGGTTTAGAAACAAATTACTTTAAATTAAAATATGGTTAAAAATTTTCAAAATGACGTGAAAAAGGTGACCGGGCTGGTTCAAAGAGGTTTTATTATACTCAATTGTGTTTCAAAGTGTTCAAAATTAGTAAATATTTGGGACCAAAAAATTTTTATATTGGTGGGAAAGTGTTAAAATTATTCACAATAAGTAATAATTTGGTTCAAAAAAGACTTTTAGCGGGAGAAAAATTGTTCAGAAATAGGAACTAGTTTGATTGAAAAAAAAATTCAGTCTAAATGGAAAAAGGTTTAATTTAAATGAATGGAAAAATGTTTAATTTAAATGGATAAAGGTTTAATTTAAATAATTGAAAAAGATTTAATTTAAATGGAAAAAAGTTTCATTTAAATAGAGAAAGGTTTAATTTAAATGGATAAAGGTTTAATTTAAATAATTGAAAAAGATTTAATTTAAATGGAAAAAAAGATTTAATTTAAATGGAAAAAAAGTTTAATTTAAATGAAAAAGGTTTAATTTAAATGAAAAAGGTTTAATTTAAATGGAAAAAGGTTTAATATAATATACGTAAAAAGGTTTAATTTGAATGGATAAAGCTAATTTAAATGGATAAAGGTTTAATTTAAATAATTGAAAAAGATTTAATTTAAATGAAAAAGGTTTAATTTAAATGAAAAAGGTTTAATTTAAATGGAAAAAGGTTTAATATAATATACGTAAAAAGGTTTAATTTGAATGGATAAGTTTAATTTGACTGGAAAATGCTATATAATTGTATTAATTAACAGCTATAAGAGAAAGTAGTGTGATCGTTTCACACCAGATTTCTTTTAAGAAAATAATATGAAAAAATATTATCTCAATTATTTAGATTCATAACAGCTATTAACTATAGCTACCATTTATTTCAAATAATAAATCTGATAAGAAACACTTAGGATTTTCTCTGGCTGCAATAATTCTCATAAATCCTAACGATAAATTTGTTTATAAATATGGGAATTTTGCTATTTAATATTTAGTTCTCTTATCTCTCACTAGGTGATACATTTTATTAGAATGACGTTATAGAAAGTAGTGAGTGTGCTCATCTCATAATGGTGAAGATTAGGTAAACATATAGAAGTATGGTTCAACTGCTAAATCGCCATTGTTCACTAATTAGCATAGGGTGCAATAAAATGAATATCTAATAAATAAACTGAAAATATAATGTGACAAACAAATATATGAACACAAATATAATGAGATCAATATAATAAAACCATTGTAGACAGATGTTTATAAAGTGAGTGTTATTAGTTGTGTTGTTTGAAACACAACTAACATTGATTATCACCCTTCCTACCGTTGTTATACTCTTGCGTAGGATCATAAACATCAATTTAATTTATTTGCACGAATTCAAACTCAATTACTAATTCCTGGAATACGTTAGAGAATAATTCCCCGTATAAACAAATAAATCTAGCTCATCATTTAAACTTTTCAATATTAAATTATATAGAACTAGTTTCACAAATCCAATGTGACAAAATAATAGTTACTTTATTTGATTGTGAATAAAATGGCACCTGTATATACATTGGAGTCCTTTTATGGCTAATAAGAGATTTTATACTTTATTCTCCTGTTGATTGGTTTTACATTACAATGCCTTTTTTTTTTTTCAACAATGCAACAATTAAATAAATTGGGAGACAAGCAAGAAATGGTTAAATTTTTAAGCAATATATCAAATAAGTTATTTTCGACAATTTTTTTTCTAAGGGGATGTGCACTGTGACCTGAATATTGTACCCCCCGGAGCCTTCTCATCATACTGCCGGGCTCCAGGCAGTGTTCTCTAGCTAGCATCATCTAGGAAGCTGTAAAATCTCCTAGGAAGAGAAAGTCGACAGAATCATACCATTAAACTTGTCCCATTTCTCTACTAGTTTTTTTTTTTTAATTCCTGCAAGAAAAAGTTCCTAATCTTTCAATGTGAGACAGTTTTCCAAATTTGGGGCTTCGATGCTATGCAACTTGTTACCTCCTAGTGACACCATGAGAGGATCAAACAGAAAGAAAACTGATTGTGCGAAATCCGGACCTTGTGGAGGTCTGCCAGAACTTCCCCTAAATCCTAATTTTCAATAGTTTCAAGGGTTAATAGCACACTGTAGTGGGATCAATAGCCAATAAATTCTACACAGAAAAGCTGGTCTCGGTAGGGTCATTAGCAAGCAGATCAGGATTACACGTTGGGGCGGATTATTGTTTGTACTGAATGGACTGTTCATCTTGGGAACTTGAATGAGGAGCGGCCTTTCAACATAATCTAGGTAGGTCTCTAATCCTATTCACTATAGCGCAAGGGAAGAAAGGAGACGGTGAAACGGTAGAGGTACAATTGTGGCTTTATGTACGTGGTGATATTAAACAACACAACTGCATAAAAAAAAAAAAAAATCTGGTGTAAAACACACACACAACTTTCTCTTAAATCCAGTTTTCAAAACTGAATTGATAAATTTTATAGTTAGTGTACCAAATTTAATAAAATTCGTAGAAAACTGAAAAAAATGTTCAGCAAAGCGCACTTCCGGTAAACTAATTTCCTTGAAACTCGGAATTTTGGACGTCTATTTATTGGTTTGGATGGTAGGATTGTATGTATAATCAACTATGGTAGCACTTTTGAGAAAAACATAACCCCACTCTTCCACTAAAAGCTCCCTTAAAAGTTATAGCTCTTTATATGTATAGTACATATTCCTTGTTTAAAGAAAATCGTTGGAGCGGTTTTCGAGAAATACCAGAAAGTGAAAAATACATCTTAGTAAAAACTCACTTCCGGGCATCCGATTTTTTTCGAACTCGGAATTTCAACAACACATTTAATTCTAATTAATATTATTTAGATGACAGAGCTGTATAGTAAACTGAAATGACACTTAAGAGGAAAACCTAACCCCACCCTCCCCCAATAGTGCCTTAATTGAATTTTACCAGAGAAATGTTTTAAATAAAAGTTGATGAATTTTGACAGATGACCTACTGCCGGATCCCATGGTGATACGTAAACGGAATATCATGTTTGAACTGTCTACGATTTTTCGTTTGTGAGATGCTGTTCACATACATAAATACGACTCACACCACACACACACACACACACAAAATACCATTTTTTGAAAACCATTTTTTTGGACTGAGGGGACTAAAAACGGATATTTCCAAAAACTCGATATCGAAAATTTGACACGATTACAATACTTCCTCTTACTAGGAGTAAGAGAAAGTAATAAAAACATCAAAAAGAAATTAATAATTCATAAGATTATTGACTTAATGACTTCTAGTTGGAAGTTTCCAATGTAAAAGTATTTTAAAACTAAGATTGAAGACGGAAGTGGGGAAAATGTATAAGACACAAGATATAGTGGGTAAATGAGACAATAATCAGTAAGACTACATTGTACCATATTAGTGTATAGTAGGGGCCATCACAAGTTCTTCTACTGTACAACCCCTTCCTAGAAATATGACACTGCCTGTTTAGAAGTGTAAGAACATGGTAACAGTTTTTGTCACCTATTATGTTCTCTATCTGTGTGTAAGTCTGTAGAAATACATCTATTACTAGCAACTGCACCCATTCCGCCTACAACGTTATTAAGAGATTTTCCTCGATGCTTACAACAATCGCACTAGGGGGAGTGGGGGTGGCTGACTCCCACCTTCTGACTCATCCCCAAATATACTCCCAACTCACATACATCTATCTCATATAAACTTTTTGTCCATTTTAACCTACATTACTTAATAGAAAACAGTTCCATTCCAGCTAACATGTTTTCTTTATTATTAAATTTTACCTTCCTTTATTTTCTTTATTGTGCTAAACTTCCTTTTATAAAAGTTCTATATAGTTTTTACTTTTATTGTTTCAAATGTTAGTACATGCTAAATTAAAAACATTTTTATGACAACTAGCTCTGCAGCTGGACCAATCGTTGATGAAAATTGTTCATCAAAATGGCGATTAAAAGATAAGGCTAACATCTCAGATTACCCAGGCCCTCTGAAATAAATTTACATTTATGTATAGCGAGATTCCAAATTTCCAGAAATCCGTTGCGAGTCGTTTTCTCGTCTCGAAAAAATCACTCGTTCTCGAATAAAGTCTAGTATATTCTTGTTATAGATTTTCTTCAAACTCGGAACAAGAATTGAAACAATGCATTAAATGAAAAAGTTTAACTTGAAGTTATCCCAGAACACTCTTAATCATTTTCATGAAAACAAATAAATGGAAGTGATAATTAGTATGAAATGAGAAAAAAGAAAATAAGATGGAGCCATTTTGAGAAAAATTGTGATAATTGTAAAAGATAGTTAATAAAGACGTAGTTCCGGATGTCAGAATGCGCCACTGTCGTAACGTTTAGTAAAAAGGTTTTTTTTTTTTCTAATTTATCGAAGACCTCAATCCAAATAATTTCTAACGAAAGAATTTAGTTTAAATAAAAATTAACTCTCCTTTGTTTATCAGTTTCTGAGATAACAAGATGGCTCAAATAGGGCAGTCATGGTTCATTGCTTGTCTATTATAATGCAGAGATTATTGAAGAAAATGAATACAGAGATACTACTTGGCCGGCTGTTTTGTAAGAGAACCCCTTCTAGAAAAGAAGCATTATTTGATTAGTCGTCTCAAAGCATTCAACCAGTATTCATTCGAGAGAGAACATCAATGCCAGTTAATAAGCGTTACGTGAACATTTGAGTTAAAATGAATCTAGCTAAATATTTAATTCCAAGAGAGTTTCTATATATTTATAAGCTTATTATTGTGAAGTATTTAAATTCATTTAGACACACACACACACACACACACACAACAGACACACTAGGAATAATTATTTTAAAACAGTGGTGACTTCTTACTTATTTCTTAATACTTCTCCCTTCTAAACATAATCACACATAAGCCCTTTCAAAATCGCTCGTGCTACATACACACAGCTTACACACATACAACACATCTCACAAATAACATTACAGCTCTAATAACCAGGCCCAACAATTTGCCATATTGCAAATGAAATTTTTACAATTCAAGTTACGCATTTATTAATGAATTACAGAGACAAACTCCGTTGGTATTAAGAATACGGCAATTGTTCGCTAATCTAATCTAGAAACTCGGGGCCTCCAAAGAGGTTCAGCACGTAGATCACAGCTGGGCCCATTGTGCACCCCGTAAAGCGTTCACATCAGCTCTGTAGCATTAAAAAATGCCAGGACTGAGGCGAATGAAATTTCTGATCCCGCATTCGGCTACAGAATGTGGACGCTAAAATTCAGGAATCATCAGCGAGCAAACTGCACGCACCTTCCGAGCAGGCGAAACGGTGTCTTATCCTTTGGCCGCATTTCCTGCAAAGTGGATCCAGAAAGAGCCCCAAATTATGCAGATACTTCCTTTTGAAAGGCAATAATTCTCCTTAACTCCACTTTTGTCCCGTCGAGGAGATAGGGTGTGCAAGTCTTTGAGGGGCGCTACAAAAAAATCTTAGAATGCCTCAACTCGGCAATATTTTTCCAATATAATGTATGTTTCGTGTTAGCCATTTTTCAATGGCCCCCACAGGCAGTTCTGTATGAGATGTCGCAGAAAGGCTCCGGGCCAATGGGCATTCGTGAGGCGCCCTCCTTTGCCAACCTGTCGGCCTCTTCGTTACCTTGAATGCCTTTGTGCCCCGGCACCCAGCCTAGCCGAAGGCTATTATGGTTTGCCAACGGGCAATTGTTAATGAAGCTATAAGATAGGATGTGCATCCAGATTAGGTGGATAAAAGCACATGCTGGACGCTCTGAAATGAAAGTGACGACTTTCTAGCAAAGAAAGCAGCAAAAAATGAGGATCTTGAGCAGTGAGAACATTCTTGGCAAAATTCCACAAAGGGACAGATTAGTAGGCAATATTTTCCTGAAGATCGCCTGAAGAAATGAAAAAACTGTTTGAACTTTCTACGATGTTTCGTTTTTGAGCTAAGTATTCTCACACACACACACAAACACACAAACAGACCATTAGCAAAAACATTTTTTGGGTACTTTGAGAAACTCAAGACATGTATTTCTAGTGAAAACAGTGATACGATCGCAATCCTTTCTCTCAATTAGTGTTAAAGAAGGTAAAAAAAAAAAAAAAAAAATGACTGCCAACAAACTGTGATACTTGCGACTGCTCCAATTACTCCCAAAGCAGGCTATGGTCATCCCCCATGTTATTTAATTTTTTAAAGATCCTAAGAGGAGTCTGTAGCAGTAGATACTCAAAATATTTATTCCTTGGGTGGGAGGGAGAAGCTCGTTTCATAAATCAGATATATAAACTTCATCCCAGAAAAAAGCGGGGAAAAAAAGGAATAAACACTAATAAGGAATAATCTAGGGAATGCGTTTAAATTGCAATTTAAGAAGTTTTCACAAACCATTTCGAATGAATGTCCGTTTTAGTTAATCATTGGTATTAGGCTAGATGAGAATTAATATAGTAAGCACCGGTGGTGGTACGCTATTATGGCTTGTGGTCCACTATAAACCACTGCCATGCGGCTGCAAAACATAATACAGTCGCATGTACTGAATGGGTGCAAAGCTTTTCGAATAACTACATCTTGAAATTATATATCTTGCAAGTAATTAAATACACTGGGTATCGGTAGAAATAAATTAATTAATAAAATTAAAGAAATATATATCCATTTCGTATTTAAACGATCAATGGTGTCTTAAAGAAGAATATCAGTTAATTTAAAAAAAAATGAAAACTTATAATGGCTGATGTTGATTATTGAGGAATTTCGTGAGTGTTAATTAATAAACAACTCGGTATTAAGTTTCGTATTAAATTAAGATATCATCAGAGCTATAAAGCAACCAAAAAATCTAGATGAAAGAACTTACTTTTATTTCTGTTAATACTGTTATATTCAAAACGGTCACAATGAATAATTTGAAAAAAAACCGCCACAAATTCCAGAACTATTTATAATCAAATTTTTTCGGAAACTGTTAAAAAAAAAATAAAAGCGATGGTAATTTTCTGGTGGTGACTGGTGCGTTTCGGACTACACCGACCGCATCTATGGAGACTTTGTTAGGGATTCCACCTCTCTTTGTGGAGGTGAAAAACAAGGCAACGAAAGCCTGTTATAGAATTAAACAGGCAGGTTTTTGGCAGGGTAAGCGATATGGTCATTCTACCATTTATCGTGAGATGCTTTTAGAATTCCCATTACAGGTTTCCCTTCTGATAGGAATTTGAAGACTTTTGTCTTTGGTCATTCCTACAGGGTTAGGTTGCCTTCTAGGGAAGATTGGTTAACCCTGGGTCCGTCTGGTGTGATTCCTGAGAATTATCTCCGATGCTACACGGACGGTTCCAGGATGGATGGTAGGTCTGGGGCTGCCGTCTATTTTGAGACGGGAGATCATTTGGTAGCGCCTCTTGGTGAGTGGGCCACCGTTTTCCAGGCTGAGGTTTATGCAATTCTTTGCTGTATTTTGGATGAGAGAGTGCGTAACACTAATTTAAAAGGTGTTTGTATCTGCTCGGACAGCCAAGCTGCGTTGAAGGCGCTTAATTCATGTGTCTTCACTTCCAGATTGGTGTTGGAATATTCTAAAAGACTGGAAGATCTTTCTTCATTAAAGGATGTGCTTCTGGTCTGGGTTCCAGGTCATATGGGAATTTTTGGGAATGAGGAGGTGGATAGGTTTGCCAAATTAGGTGCCTCTCTCCCTTTCATTGGTCCAGAGCCTGCTCTTGGTGTGTCTTCTGGCACATGTTTGTCGGGCTTTCAGACGTGGATGACCTCACAGCACTCATCCTTATGGATGAGTGCAGTGGGTTGTCGGCAGTCTAAAATGCTCATTGGGGGCCCGGACGGAGCTTTGAGTAGCGGGGTCCGATGTCTTTCACGGACCTCCCTCAGACATCTGGTTGGATTCCTCACTGGGCATTGTGGTTTAAGGAGACATCTCTATATAATGGGACTCGTGCCTGACCCCTTTTGTAGAGTTTGTGAGACTGAGGAGGAAACACCCATGCATCTGATGACGAATTGTTTGGGTTGTGAGGAGATTAGGTTTAGGACCTTCGGCCGGAATAGGATATCGGTAGAGGATCTTAAGCTGTGTCCTTTTAAGGTTTTGGTCCGATTTGTTCGGTCTGTGGTGAAACTTAGATGGTTAAAACCTGGGCCTGGATTTTCGTTCTAGTCCCAGTGTTGTTATTCTTTAGGGGTAGCTATATGGGCCCTGGGAGGCTTTGGATAGCGTAGGGTTTGCCCTCCCCTTTTGTGAATAATAATAATAATGGTAATTTTGCAGTATCCCAGATTTAAAGAAAATGGTGGTAACGGTTTTCGAGAAAATACCAAAAACTCATTCTGTAAAGTTATACTTGACAGATTTTCTTCAAATTTGAATAATAGCAATGCTTCCAAGTTGTATTAATGTTATATAAGTAGGTAGAACCGTACATTGAATTGAAATAGTACTTCAGAAGAAAGCTTAACGTTACAGTTCCCCAGAACTCCCCCCAAAAAAAATCAATTTTCCTGGGCAAATGTTTCAAATAAAAGTGACAAATAGGTAGAATGTATATGTTTATAGACGAAACTCCGAACTTTTACAACCCAGTTAATACTAATTATTATTATACAGACCATAGAATCGCGTAATAAACTGAAATGGCCAAAGTTTAAATAAAATCTGTGGAGCATATTCCAGTAAATCACGAAAAATGTAACAACATCAATTCCGGGAAATGGTACTTCCGTATGACAGTTATTGACGATAACCTTATTATCCCGGTCCAACACATGTTGCTTAAACAGTAGCTTAAACAAAATATCAAGTTTAATTTTTTTTTTTTTACATGGACCAATTTCTAAAATTCACTTTAGGGGACTCAGGGGACTTCAAAATGTTCCAGTGAAAACTCTATATCGAAAATATGACAGCAGCAATAAGAGAAAGTAAAAATACATTTTCATTTTGAAGTTTTATGGCAGTTAAAAATAAAACAAACAAAAAAACAGAGATAATAATAATCCAAAGGGATTTGGAATACTACAAAATCTAGTATTTTCAGATAGAGTGCTAAGTGTTACACATTGATATATATATAATACAGTTATCATCTATATAACCAGAGTAGAGGAATATCGACATTATTGGATACACAGTAGAGCAGCAGAATGTGACTTGGATCAGTCTGGCCAACTGTTGTTCAAAACTCAATAATATCTCTACCTTCAATACAGTTCCCACACTTGTTATGTTCTCATTCTGATAACTTTTACTATTTAATTATTATTACTATTTTATTAACTCTGATTAAATGATTAAAGTTGACGTTAATAACTAAATCGCACTCACAAGACAACTTCCACATATTTTAGGGCAATCCCCCAGATTGGTAATAATGGTAAAAATTAAACTCCAATCATTTCCTTTACTACTTTAACCAGTAGTGGCGAAGAATTGAAAAATTTCAACAGCCAACTCTCACCTTGAAGCTGGTCTAGATGTAGTAGAAATTGAATTGAGTGTCACCAGATAAACATTAAAAAGTAAAGATCAGCCGCTACATCAATTCCAATCTTGAAAGTTCAGCAGCTAGCCCATTAGTCACATTGATTCTTGACATTAGTTAAATCTAACATTCTACATTCCCCAATAATCATCACTCATCATTTGGTTACTCTACCCTCTATACACTCATCTCTCTCAATACGTATCGTTGAAATATAAATTGAGAGTTTAGTGCCAATTCATAGGTTTTTCAATTCACCATCGGCAACCACAACCATATCCCTGGTACCTTTAGATTGTCTCTTATTTACCAATCAATATTCATCAGTTTTGGATTTTAACTGATATTTGATAAAATAGTGTAGTAGTTGCAGTCATAGAATATCATGAGAATATTAGGAAGTGTTAATGACTTCTTGATGGATAAATATCAGAAACATGGTTAGTTAGTTGCAAGAAAGAAGCAACTTAAGTAGGGCAAAAATTCAGAAGATAATGAATGCTAATAAAAGACTGTTCCTCTTAATTTTACTGTACTTTAGAATCAACCTCTTCACGCGTTAGTCTAGTAGCTAGACTCACTACAGTCTAGTAGTCTAGTAATCTAGAGCACTCGCTTTTGGTGTAAGAATTCAGGGTTCGATTCCTGTGCGTGAGAGCAAAATTAACGTTGACCCAACATCGTGAGAAAAAGTAGGAAGCTATAGTTGGTAGCGCACCTAGTTAGCGAAGGCCGGAACTAAAAAAGCGAGGGAACCGTGGCGTGCATACCACATGTCCCCCAATACTAATCACTTTTTCGTTTTTTTTTTTGAGAATCGACACAGTAGGGGAACGCCACTACGGCCAAGGGCAAAGGACCAAAGGGACGGACTGACTCTACGTCCAAAGACATTAATTCTATTTAAGCTACTGCAATTATGAGCAAAATATAAAACCATTTAGTTGGACTTTGGCGGTTAACAAGTAACTAATTCTTTAAGGAGGATGGATGAGAAATCGTGGTTGCGGCAAACGGAGGATACTGGAAGTATAAAAGATCTGTAAATAAACAAAAAAATAAAAATAAAAAAAAGGAACAGCAATGAATGCAAAGTTGAGAAGAGGAAGTTTTGCTGTTAGGGGGGGTTGAGAAGGCAATGGCAGATGAAGGTACCTTATAAAAATACCAAATGATTCAATAAAAAAAAAGACCCATTTATTTTCTATCTCCTTCTTTATTAAAGTCTGTAACTTTTTTCATTAAAAACCTATAGAAATCTGCAATAATGTTACTTCCATCGTTTTAAACTTAGTATTTTTTAGGAGGAAAGAAACTTTCTTTATTGTTTTGTTTTCTACAAATTATAGTAAGTTAATAGAACAACCGTCATTAATGAGCTAGTGAACCGTCACTAATTGTTATTAAACAATTACGATATAATTTTGTATTAAACAAATTATTCACATAGAATACTTTATCAGATTTAACAGAAAATAATTAACCAAAATGTATTTATTTCCAAGTAATGATAAAAAATGACAACTAATTAGTAACTCAAGGGTGCTTATAAGGGTCATTCAGAAATATTTTTCTAGACGGATATTTTGGGATTTACTGAAGGAGCAGTAACGTTAGCTTTCATTTCAATATAATTTTAAGTTCTACCGACGATATAATATTAAAAGCTTTGCTAGAATTCAAAATCTGAAGAAAATAACTGCAAAAAGGCACTAGCAATTTTCTTTACACTTAGAATGCTGTCAGGATGCTGCAGGGAGTATAACGCTTGTTTTTTTTTTTTTAAACCTCACCCTGGGTACGATGAGGACAACACTAACATCGACGTAGGAAGTATTATTAGCACTGAAACCTCTACAACACTGGTTGTAAGGGAGGCAATGAAAAGTCATCCATCTCAGGATGAAATGGATAAGAACTTTTACGGGAGATCATACTAATACAGAGAACATGTTGCGAGAAGCGAACCAATCTCTTTTCTCCAAAATGGGATGAATGAATGGATGAGGCGAGTAAGAAAGGGGGTTCGAGAGGGGTTATAAGGTCAGCATTAGCAATATGGGGAAAGACATCCTCACAAGGCTAATACAGGAATGGAATGGCATTATTTGCTGTTTCTCTGATGGCTCCAGACAGAATGAAATCTGGACTGTCTGGAGCAGAAGCTTGGCTGCAGGGCTAAACAAAGGAACATCTGTGGCTTTAGAGATTGTGGCCACTATTTTCCTAGGCTAAGATTATTAGTATCATTGAATGCTGCTGTATTGGGGGGAAGAATAGCAGGAAGAAGTTAAAGAGGTGATGATGTTTTCTGATAGTCAAGCTGCACTTTCTAGTTACGTGGATATGCGAGAATAGAGGGAATGACAGGCGGACGAGTTGGCTTGGAATCCTTACTATCGTTTTAAGGTCTTGAGCCACCAGTAGACGTCACCAAGCAATTTTGCAACAGAGGAACAATGAAGGAATAAAGGAACTGGAGAAGCATTGCAGAGACACGAAAGCTTGTTTCCAGTCTAGGAGGTTTTTTAAAAGCTATAAGACAAGGGGTCTTGAAGTATCTTCTCTCCCTGAGTAGGCTATAACTGAAAGCCACGATGTGAGTGTGTGTGTGTGTGTGTGTGTGTGTGTGTTTTGACTAGACATTCTTGGGTAGCAGGTCATTTATATAAAATAGGAAGGACGTCTTGTTCTTAGTATCAGAATTGTGACGAGGGAGTAAGGAGTCAGGGTCAGTGTCCCCATTTCATTAATACGAGGTTCCGTATATTTGGGAAGGCAGCACTCTCAAGGGAATGCTTCGGATAGTTGAAGATTAAAGATATTTAAAGATTTTTTAGCCTGGCCGGTAGATTGCTGGGGGAGGTTCTTAGACGCGTGGTTGTTATTTTTGCGGAGGAGGATAAGAGCTCCCATTCAAAATAATATTCAATAATAATAGACGCTAACTGTACAGATATAATTCTACCACATTTGTTTGAAAAACAATTTAAATTTAATAAATAAATTTCTTGTAAAAATTACTGTTTTGCTCCTTTCGCCCGGGTCTTAGTTCTATGCAACACTTTATTAGTATCTCTATCTCTATGACGTTTCCTTCAATCCTTTAGCCCCATGAATACTCTTCTGAAAAGCTAAACATGTCAGTAATGCACAAATATGTACATAATGAATCCAACCAAGTTTTACATCAAGTAATTGAGAAACGTATTCGTAAATACAATAGTTTAACAGATCTAATATATAAGGAGACATATATGAGAATTCTACAATGTGTTAGGCCAATAGAACTGTTGGCAATAATTGCACTACTGTTACAACTGGTCTTTGTAATGATATTGTTATGCACTATTTATAAGTGATATTTTATCTCCGAATCCATACCTATTTAAATACCTAGAATATTAAATCACTTAATTAAAACTATTTTGTTAATGATAATTATCTATAACAAAAATTATAAAAAACTATATACTATTTGTTTTTTCAATACTGATATTGAAGATTTCAAATGATTATGGAAGTTACTCTGATAATATAGTAGTAGAATTGAATTGCGATGTAATTGATAATTGATGTGATTTATTTTGATTCTTAAAAAAATCACATTTGCTGCAACTGTATTTGCTGGCCATAAAATTACTGTTTTATCTCTGTAGTAACAGATGTTCCAGGAAATAAATTAATTCTGTTAAAGAATATCTATCAATCACTGGTTTGTGATGGAATTCCTATCTATCACCAGCTTTTTCTATCTACTTATATTCTCTTACTATTTTACTTTCTCTTACTCCTTAGAGAATTTTCAATATCGAGTTTTCACGGGAAATATCCGTTCTGAAGTCCCCTGAGTCCAAAAAAGTGGTTTTTAGCAATAGTCTGTGTGTGTGTGTGCGCGCGCGCGCGTGTGTCTGTGTGTGTGTGTGTGTGTGTGTGTATGTGAATAGTATAGTTCCAAAACGAAAAACCGTAGAAAGTTGAAACTTGATATTCCATACAGGTATCACCATGGCATCTGACAGTGGGTCATCAGTCAAAACTCCTTAACCGGAGTACCATCACTTGTTGGTCAACAAAATCGAAACTTCCTATATAAACTAAACATACAAAGATCTACAACTTTTATTTGAAACATTTCTCTGGGGAAATTCACTTAAGAGCAGTTTTAGGGGAGGGGTGGGGTTATGCTTTTCTCTAAAATGCTATCATAGTTGATTATACAATTCTATCATCCAAACAGAATTAATTAGAAATAAATAGATGGCCGAAATTGCGAGTTTCAAGAAAATTTAGTAAACCGGAAGTGCGCTTATACCGGACATTTTTTTTTAGTTTTCGACGAATTTCATTAAATTTGGTACACAAACTATAAAATTTGTTAATTATACTTTTGAGAACTGAAGTAAGAGAAAGTTGTGTGAGTGTTTCACATCAGATTTTTTTTTAAGAGTAAAATAATGTTTTTTTTTTTTCAGGTGAGCTTAAATACCAAATTTGGGGTTCCGTGGACGGGAGCGGAAACACAACTCTACTAACTCTAACCCGAATCCTCCGCGTGATAGTCTAGTACGCTAACCACCTAGCTAATCCCTTTCCCTATTAATATTATTTGATGACAGAATTGTATAATAAACTGAAATAGCACATTAGATGAAAACCTCCCCCAAAAATGCCCTTAAATGAATTTTACCGGAGAAATGTTTCAAATAAAAGTTGTAGTCCATTGTATGTGTAGTTGATGTACTAAAATTCAAGAAAATTTTCGGAGCCATTTTTGAGAATATCGCAAAACAAAAAAGAAAAAAAAAGAGGAATATTTTATGCACTTTGGGAAATATGTTCCTATCTTTGGGTTATATCAAACTATAAAATAGTAGATCTGCACTTTGGATAAAGTAGATTTAACCTTACTAATTTTACTAGACATTACATATCTAATTAAAATGGCAGATTTGCAATTTTCCACTATATAATGACAGCTTCGCATATTTAAAGATGAAAATTCAGAGTGTAGTTAGTAAGTGCGAAACAATTCAAGGAGGTGATACTCTGATGAAAATTAACATTAATGTGTTAAGGTACAGATTTAGGTACAGATTTAGAACGAATTTAGGTACAGATATAGGTACAGATTTA
The DNA here is from genome assembly GCA_011037195.1 of Triatoma infestans. Classification (NCBI taxonomy): domain Eukaryota; kingdom Metazoa; phylum Arthropoda; class Insecta; order Hemiptera; family Reduviidae; genus Triatoma; species Triatoma infestans. The sequence continues at coordinate 13,176 of JAAEAF010003359.1, read as the reverse complement.
GGTATAGATTTAGAACGAATTTAGGTACAGATATAGGTACAGATTTAGAACGAATTTAGGTACAGATATAGGTATAGATTTAGAACGAAACAACAAAAGTATATTTTTATAAAATGTTAGTATAGATACAAAAAAAAAAAAAAAAAAAATTAATTAATGTACTATTAGGGCCTTCTTGGCTATGGCTGGCCATCCTCTCTTCCTTTTTAGCCAAAGAGGTACACTTTTCGCTTCAATGGGCACCGTTGCGTGTCCCCAAAACAACTAATAGACCTAAAGAGTGTTTGCATACATACTCTTTCAAAAACGCTGGTACATGATTCAAAGTGCTACTTATCATTTGGTTGTTCACACCTTGTAATTATCAAGGTCTAAATATTATTTAAAAGTGAAACTTTTTTCTTAAGACGAAAACTATAATACACAGTGGTCACTATTTTATCCATGTTCTAAGACATTTAACAAAAGTTACGGTTTTTTTTTTTTTTTTTGTTAAAGTCAATTCTCTATTTTAAAAGTAACATTATTTTATTTTTTGTTCATACGTTTTTTTGAAAAGTTTGAAATATTTGGTAATTTCTGGCTATACTGTTATATAGTTAAACATATTATTCTCTGTGCATTCCTTTTCTAACAAGTTGAAACTATTCTGTTATGTTTATTTATTTAATTGTTATGTTAAGTTATTGTAAATCTATTTCAAAGTATGAATAATTCGAACCCTAAAAAGAACAACTAGTAAAGTGATACTTCCGGTTGAGGAATTTTCACGGATATTTCCGGTGAAAACTCGATATCGAAAATTTGACACGATTAATTTGACACGATTACAATCCTTCCCTCACACGAAAAAGTACAATAAAATACGTCCTCTTACTAGGAGTAAGCGGAGAGAAATAAAATACGTCCTCTTACTAGGATAAGAGAAGTAAAATAAATACGTCCTCTTTACTAGGTAAGAGTAGTAAAATAAAATACGTCCCCTTACTAGGAGTAGAGAGAACTAAAATAAAATCCGTCCTCTTACTAGACAGTAAGAGAAGGTCAAATAAAATACTTTCCTCTTACTCGGATAAAGGAGGTAAAATAAAATACGTCCTCTTACAAGGATAAAGAATGTAAACTAAGTACGTCTCTTACTAGGAGTAATGCGAAGGTAATAAACTACGCCCTCGTAACTAGGAGTACCAGTAGGTAAATAAAATACGTCTCTTACTAGAGTAAGAGAAGGTAAAATAAATACGGGTCATTTTACTAGAGTAGAGAAGTTAAAATAAAATACGTCCTCTTACTAGGAGTAAGAGAAGGTAAAATAAAATACGTCCTCTTACTAGGTGTAAGAGAAGGTAAAAACACTGGTGTGAAACACTCACACGACTCTCTCTTACTGCAATTATTGTAATTATAATTGACGAAGTTTCTTTAAACTTATTATTCTTATTGTATGTGTTTTCAAAGTTTTATCAATAGGAAAATGTGTTCCTAAGGAAAGCACTGTTTTGAGGGACGTTTAACCTCTACCACCTAAAAACACCTTAAATTTAATTTCTGGGGAAAAAAAATTTTAAACAAACGTGATCTCCATTTATAGTTAATACCTATATCTAATACGACTAATGAATAGGATTCATTTGATATTAGTTTACATACCACAAATTTCCCTGAATAGATGTAACAATTAAAATAGGCCGACGGACTTCAGTTTACTAAATGATATTTATAAATAATTGCTGTTTAGAGAATTAATTTTTTACTTGAGACTATTTTTTAGAGAAAATCGATTTTTGAGGTAGTTTTGTGGGCCTAGAAGGGGAACAAGTGGTTGTATAGCCTTGAATAGCCAATAGAGCTAGAAGATCCTTTGTATGGCTGTATTTGCTTATTGTATTAACCGTTTGTTTTGTAATGAGCTAGATTTGCCTTTGTTTACTCTGTACGTAGTATCTGCTGCACACATCAATTACAAACAGGAGATCGTGTAAGTAAATGTTTGTGTGTATATAAATGAATTATCAGTGCAAATGTGGTTAATGGAGTTAGTGTGGGGACCTGGGAAGGATGCTTAGATCCAATATAAGTTGATTAATTCTCTTTCATAAATTCTACAATTAAAATTTAAGAGATTAAATAAATTTATCATTTGGGATAAATTACGTTAAGAGAATATATTTGAAATTTTATAAATGACTAATTCTGAATAGCCTCCACTGTAACTATTTCAAGAGCTATCCGAAATAACATGACAAAAACTGAACGCTAAAAATTAATTTTTTCTTTATGAAGGTTTTACATTTAAAATTTTATCTGTAACCACTATTAATATATTTTTGTTTGATACTTTTAGACAATATTACAAGATATGAATAATATCAACAGGTGTAAGATATATATTCTGGATTGTATATGAAACAGCTGTAAGATAAATTTCCTGGTGGGGCTAGAATTTAATACAGTTCTACACACATAGGAATGTAATACCACTTTCACAGCCTCACTTATTTAACCAAACAGTTTTCCTAAATTCGTCAGCAACAGACATACAAACATATAAACTCACATTAAAGAGTAAGTTATGGCCGAGGCCATAGTACCATGGTTCCATAACGCTCCAATTCCAGGATGAAATGTGTTCAGAAAGAATGGAATACACACAACATCCACAGGCCATATAGCAGTGCTGTTTTCTACACAATCCCCAACCAGATTAATTTTGTCTCCTTGCATTCAACAGTAACAACATTACAAAAGACAAATCCACAAGGGAATTCTTTGTCCTCAATTTTTGCCCTAAAGCCTTTACATTTCTCAAAAGTTTATAGTTATTCGATGTATAATAACTGATTCGAAAGAAACTGGTTAGAAAAATACTATTTCATTTTCAGCAGGAGATATTGGATCCCTCTGCCGCAAATGCGGTAGAGAGAACGAAACACCGGCACATGTGCTCGGAAATTGTCCACACAATATGCTCCTCGTGACTAGGCGGCATCACAGGGTCAAGCACGCGATCGCAGAGTCTCTTAGGGCTCTTGATTATACCTGCTTTGAGGAAGTGTACGCTGTTGATGATGAGGGCTCTGCGCGATATGCAGATATAGTGGCCTTTAAAAGGGACAGCAGACTAGCGTACATCATTGATCCGACGGTGCGTTATGAAAATAACGATCCACAGCAGGGGGATAAGGTCGACACAGAAAAGCGTGCCATTTATAGCAAATGTATTACATATCTCTCCGAGAAGTATAGAGATATGTTTGGGGAACGGGACTATAAAGTGCGTGGTCTATGGTTCGGTGCTCGGGGGACTATTCCAAAGAAAACGGTGGAATTCTGGGACGAGGTCGGTATAGACCCGAATATATTGCCGAGGCTAACGGAGGAGATTATTATAGACTCTCTAGCCATCATTAACCACCACATCTACAGTTAGACTTTGCGCACACACGTCTGTTGTCGAAAAGTGGAAAACAATAACAAAACAAAATTATCTGTTTCATGATTTAATCTGTGTAATAATGTATTGTTTCCTCTTTCTTTGTTTATGTCAGTTCGATTGATTGGTAAGCTGTGTGTTAGCAACTTGACATTGTCGAGCAGCCACACTGACAATTCTTTACGAATAAAGTGTTTCTCTCTCTCTATTCCTGAGAGGAAGTATTGAGATCGTAACAAATTTTAGAAATTGAGTTGATCACCGGAAACACAAGTTTTGAAGTCCACTGAGTATGAAAAACAAGTTTTTGGCGAATGGTGTGTGTGTGTGTGTGTGTGTGTGTGTGTTGTTCAAACAAAATATCTCCAAAAACTCAAAAAACCCGTTTAGGTAGTTCATACCCGCTTACTGTACAGATATCATTTCTATTTAATATATTTTTCCGAAAAAGTGATTCTAAAGTAATATATTTTTCCGACCGCGGAATTCGAAGCGTTAAATTTCACAAGTGAAATTTGTGTCAATATTGTTGGCGGTGCCTACTGGACAATAATCTAATCACATGCCTTCTGCCTTCTGGGTAGATATTTGTCCCCCTATATTGGTAATATTAATGTTTCTCAGTTAGAGAAAGTCGTGAGGAGTGTACCACATCAGATTTTTTTAATTATTTCAATTATTCAAAATAGAAAAAAACCTTATAAAATAATTATCCATTTGAAAAGTATTGATTTCTGGTTAAGGACCAACTAATTACATTTTCATAACACAAAAACAGCATGTGTTATTTCAATATTAAATCAAATAAAACTATCAGACAACCATTTCAAAGTTTAATTGGGTAACATATTAACAAAAACAACGTTAAAGAATGCTAATTACACGCAATGAAAATTATGAAAACAAAAAAGTATAAAATATGGAATGTATAGTGAATAAATTCTACAAATGTGGGTTTGTGAGTGAACGTTTGTTGTGTAGGTGGGGGCATTTGTTGAATAGAATCCACATATACGTAACATGCATATTAGAACGGTGATGAGACTACGTATACCACAAACATATCGCCATATATACATGGAATGGCTAACTACTCCAGTATTCGATTTAATAATTAATGTAGCAACTTCTCTCCCAACATATAAGCAGCTTCTGTAAATGTTCCATCCTCATTTACTTAAACGTTTCATTTTCCTTATGCATATCAAATGTGGAATATTTAAACATTAATTAAATCTATTTGAAACGTTATGCATAACTCTTACTTTGTATACAATGGTACTTTATTGTTTAATTAAGATCTTCTTTTTTTATTTTACTATAATTTATTTAAGACGCACTAATTAAATTATTTTGGAAGACAAAATTTAAGATAGGTTATTGTGGATAAGATTGGACGAAGTGGTTTAGTGATCAAAGACGTGAATATGCCACTGGGTTGGTCTTCCTGTCGACACGAATAGCCGAACGATAACTGAAATATAATTATTTTCAAATATGTACCATTTGGAAACTTTGTCACGATCTTAATGCTTCCTCCTCACAGTATTAAGAAAAAATGAGAAAAAAAAATATCATTTATTCAGAAATCCGGAAAAGCCAATAGAAGAGGAAGACCAAAAGAAGGAGAAAGTGTTGCAGATTATGAGGCTTTAGATGGTCGATATTGTAATAAAGTCGATGGACAAGACAAAATCCATCATTAGCTAATGGAAGAACAAGGTTCGGATCGAATGAAACAAAAAAAAAAAGACATTATACAAGAAATTCTCTTGGTTCAAAAGCAAAGCCTCTAACCCTAAAGTGTAATGCAATATACAAAATACTGACTTCAAATATGCCGTTTGTACCCTACCAATGAGACCTAAGAAAGTTTACTCGCTCCGGCAATCAAGTGAGTTCCAAGTGGGTGAAATACAACCAGACAAATATTCGTGTTATTTATGCTGGTCCAGTTTTGGAAATAGAACCGCGCTGTCTCAACGCGGTTACTTAGAAATAATCTGTGAAAGGCCGAGCTAGACTGCTAGGAGTAGTGTTCATGGCGCTTATGATGTTGAAAAGCACAAGTTCCAAGCAAATTTACCGCCTGAATGTGTCTGAGGATGTGTGGGTTACAAGTTAGACTCTGGTCAAAAATTATTCCGAGGCACAACTTTTAGCCAATTGAATGCTGATGCCACTATGTGTTGATACGCCCGCCACCGCTTCCAGAAAGCGGCCCCTAACTACCACTGCCAAGTTGGTAGCATTGTTTAGATAGTGGAATTTCACCCCGGTACTCTTGGTCAGGAGAACATCCACGACAGTTCCATATCAAGAGTGATATCCATTCCAAGACAATATAACATTCCCCACAGTATATTCTGTATACACTCGTACTATACCGCTCGGTTATTCTCTATCATTATTCACTTCTCTCATTACTCAGTTAAACGTTAAACCCAAACTGTGTAATCATTAGTGACACAATAATGATATTCAACGCAATTAACATCACTCTGCTATTATTCAAAAGCCAAAACATAAACTTTAAAATAAAATTCAGTTTCATTAGGGGAGAAATTTTTTTGAATATCGTAACAGAAATATATATAACTATTTTAAACCTCAAATACGTGATCATTAACCGCAATCATATCAGAATAGTTTATTTTATTTTATTTAAATATATAAAGTGAGGCCACAACTCGGTTATCTTCATGCGTGGAGATAATTCTGGAACCATTTAAAATTTAAAGACATAAATGAGAAGCAATAGTCTTTAAATTTTCCCAATGGTTTAATTTTTAAGTAATGTATATTACAATGACTGGGCGTTGTGTCTTATAGAAGATATATTAAATGGAAATCTAAAATAAAGAAGTGAATCTATAGTATTATTATTGTCTATCAAACTAAATGACAGCGGGATTTAAGGAAAAATATCCCATGATATACTTTTTATATTTTTACTTTCTCTTATTCCTGGTAACTGTATTAGTATGTCAAATTCTCGAAATGTGAAAAGAAAAGTTTCCGAAAAGTCTGTGTGTGTGTGTGTGTGTTTTGAACAAAATATATCAGAAAGAAAAATTGTAGGTGCATCTGAAATATAGTTTAGGTCCAAATCTACATATATCAAAAATGCTACTTTACTCAATGGTTTCTTTCTAAAACGACTCCAAATGATTTTCTCAAAAACGGCTCCAAAGATTTTTCTTTAAACCTTGTATAGGCACTAAAAAAGTAAAGTAAAGTAATGCCTATTTTTTCAGGTGGGCTTAACGTCCAACTACCAAATTAGGTGTCCGTGGACGGGGGCGGAAGCACCTATTATTATTATTATTATTATTATTATTCACAAAAGGGGAGGGCAAACCCTACGCTACCCAAAGCCTCCCAGGGCCCTTATAGCTACCCCTAAAGAATAACAACCACTGGGACTATAACGAAAATCCAGGCCCAGGTTTTAACCATCTAAGTTTCACCACAGACCGAACAAATCAGACCAAAACCTTAAAAGGACACAGCTTAAGATCCTCTACCGATATTTTATTCCGGCCGAAGGTCCTAAACCTAATCTCCTCACAACCCAAACAATTCGTCATCAGATGCATATGGGTGTTTCCTCCTCAGTCTCACAAACTCTACAAAAGGGATCAGGCACGAGTCCCATTATAGAGATGTCTCCTTAAACCACAATGCCCAATGAGGAATCCAACCAGATGTCTGAGGGAGGTCCGTGAAAGACATCGGACTCCGCTACTCAAAGCTCCGTCCGGGCCCCCCATAGCATTTTAGACTGCCGACAACCCACTGCACTCATCCATAAGGATGCTGTGAGGTCATCCACGTCTGAAAGCCCGTCAAACATATGCCAGAAGACACACCAAGAGCAGGCTCTGGACCAATGAAAGGGAGAGAGGCACCTAATTTGGCAAACCTATCCACCTCCTCATTCCCAAAAAGTCCCATATGACCTGGAACCCAGACCAGAAGCACATCCTTTAATGAAGAAAGATCTTCTAGAACATTCCAACACCAATCTGGAAGTGAAGACACATGAATTAAGCGCCTTCAACGCAGCCTGGCTATCCGAGCAGATACAAACACCTTTTAAATTAGTGTTACGCACCCTCTCATCCAAAATACAGCAAAGAATTGCATAAACCTCAGCCTGGAAAACGGTGCCCACTCACCAAGAGGCGCTACCAAATGATCTCCCGTCTCAAAATAGACGGTAGCCCCAGACCTACCATCCATCCTGGAACCGTCCGTGTATCATCGGAAATAATTCTCAGGAATCACACCAGACAGACCCAGGGTTAACCAATCTTCCCTAGAAGGCAACCTAACCCTGTAGGAATGACCAAAGACAAAAGTCTTCAAATTCCTATCAGAAGGGAAACCTGTAATGGGAATCCTTAAAAGCATCTCACGATAAATGGTAGAATGACCATATCGCTTACCCTGCCAAAACCCTGCCTGTTTAATTCTATAACAGGCTTTCATTGCCTGGTTTTTCACCTCCACAAAGAGAGGTGGAATCCCTAACAAAGTCTCCATAGATGCGGTCGGTGTAGTCCGAAACGCACCAGTCACCGCCAGACAAGCCAAACGTTGGATTTCTTCCAACAGCTGCCTAGCGGATCGTGTTTCAATGCGACGCCACCATATACCAATCTAGGTTTAATGACCATGCAATAAATCCACCTACTTTACTGTTAACATTTTACATACCAATATAAAATTTAGCAGTTGTAAGCGGGACTCGAACAGGGGGGTCCTCCCAGTTACAAGTCCATGCATATCACCCGCCCCTTGTATAGGCACTATCTACACTCTTAATTACATATCACTTTTATTTGAAGCATTTTACTAGAAAAACTGATTTTTTCAGAGAATTCTGAGGGAGCAGAAACGTTAAAGCTTTACTCTGAAATATCTCGTCAAAACAATTTATGGTTAAAGCCACCTAAATGCTAAAATACCTTAACAGCATTATTAGGATACCAAATTTGAAAAAAAATTGACCGCCAGCAATGATTTAAACTTGAAGCGCTGTTTTCTTTAAACCTGAAGCGCTAATTCCCCACAAATAAACTTTCTTTTTTTTTTTGTGGAAACATTTTTACTGGTAAAAATCAGATTTCAGAGTGTTCCGAGGAGTCTGTGACGTTAAATTGTAAATGTTGTTTAAGTTTATTCAATTTTATTGGCATTGTTTTTTCTGGACTACAATGTAATTGCTTCAACTACTACCTGCATTGATTTATGTTTACTGCATTGATTAATACGTATCACTTCAGTTTTTCAGAGTTTTTCACACCACATCACATATATATTGTTTAGTAAATAACAGGAAATATAAAATAAAAGGTGTGCTCTTCTTACACCCAATTATCTCAACCTCTGATAGGCTATTGTCAGTAAACTCAGGAAAGATAATTAATAATATAAATTGAGGTGAGATACCTCGGGTGGTCTCTGATTAATAGAAAACAGCAAAAATATAAATTGGAGAGTAAAAATATTGAGTGGAACTGTATGTAATATAATATAATGGTTGAACAAAATGGAAAATTAAAATATTAAAATTATTTCGACAAAAATGAACATATAAATTAAATTTAAAAATAAGTAGCAAATATTATTTATCACATTCAACTGCCAAAGGAACGGCGCTTAACTTAAAACGCAGAATAATCTTGGTTATCAGAGACATTTTCCGTGGTAGCCTGCTTCATTTTGTGGTCATCGACCGGTTTCGGGCGTTCGCCCATCTTCAGGATGCGTTCTTCAGACAGTGTGCCAACACAGACTCGTACAGAGACTTAGTTTCACACTAACTGAGGTGTATTCTTAAATAGGAGTATTTAAGAGTATTTAAGAATACACCTCAGTTAGTGTGAAACTAAGTCTCTGTACGAGTCTGTGTTGGCACACTGTCTGAAGAACGCATCCTGAAGATGGGCGAACGCCCGAAACCGGTCGATGACCACAAAATGAAGCAGGCTACCACGGAAAATGTCTCTGATGGTTTCCAGCTCTGCGGAACCAACCACCATAACAAAAATCTTGGTTATCAGTGTTGGAAGACCCATGTGTCCCTAGCACATATCGGGGACAAGAGGAGACAAATTTTTTCTCCTTAGCTTACCGATCCCCGCCTCCCGATCCAGCGGTTACTGATCATCTAGCCTTCCAGATCGCCAGATTGTAGGTTGGCGATATTTCAAAGAAAAAATTTATACGAAGAAACCAACTATTCCAGAAGCACCTAGAGAAGATTAAATCCAAACCAGCTTAGCAATTCCGGCAGACATGATACGATTATAGAACTTCATATGTTGGTATTTTGAATATTGTTTTTTATCGATTTTTGTAAATAAATTTGAAAATGGTTTTGTTTTAATGATGTTTTACCTGATTTTTTAAGTCCCTGAAGGGTTTTAAAATAGTTTTAAAGTTTTTTCAGCATTTGAACTCTCTTATTTATTCGAAATTAATAAGAAAATCCGTTTTGAATTTTAGTTTAAGAAATAGAAAAATAGAAAAAAAAAAAAAGACGAAAATTAAATACTAATGATTGAATATCTCGGCAACGGTTTGAAATATTGAAGTGAAATTAACGAGATTTTTCTTCAATTTTTTAAACAGTTTTCAATACAGTAGTAAGACTTGGGGAGTCAAAAGGAAATCGCTACTTTCAAACACCGATTTCAGGTGTAAGGCGGCAATAAAATAAAAAAACATTAACACCATCATAAATTAGAGGGAAAATACTTCAACAAATGTTATGTTCATTTTTTTTATTTCTTCCTTCGTTTAAGAGTTATTTCAAAAGTGGCCCCTTTAAATAGGACACCCTGTTTATATATATTTTCTTCTTCTTTTCTTAACTCCTTTGGGCCGTTAGCCCTTCCAAATGTTTCGGTCCACTGACATTCTTTTCATTTCTAAGTAGCTTTTCCCCCTTGCCTGCCCTTGACGTCCTACGTGTTCTTGGTACATTAATCGCAGCCTACTCTGAGCCACTTACTGTTGGGTATGACATCCATGCGGCATAGATGTCCAAACCAATTCAGCTGCCGAACTTCTAGGATATGTATCTATCAGTGATACGCTTCCTAAGTCCTCCTCTCTTATCCGTGAATTCCGGATCCCATCTCTCCTCGTTTTACCCAGGATCTTTCTCAAGTACATCATTTCAGAAGCGGTCACTTTATTTAAAAGCTTTTCATTTGTGACTCAATTTTTAGAACCGTACAAACAGGGAGATAAATAGATTAGAACATTTCAGGGAGATAAATAGTTTTATGTAATTATAAATAGACTTAATTTAGCCTCTTTGCTCAATTCTCTTTTGACAGTGTTACTTATGTAAGTAGTTAGTAATAGATGTTGACGCGCCTAATATTAAAAAAAAAAAAAGAAAAAAAAAGAAGTTTACAGATAATCGATTAATGTTTTCGAGAAAATCGCAATAATCTGGAAAAACCATTCAGTAAAATCTTTCTTACGGTTAAAAGATTTTAATAGAAATCTTCGTATGGGTTTCGCTGGTGATAGAAAACCATGTTCTGTAGCAGTGTTGCATGAGACTCTGACGCCGCGGTGAAGGCTATCCTCTACTTCCAAAATTTGTAGGGAACCCGTTGTACTGGGATATACGGTTCCTTTAGCACTGGGCCAATCCCTCGTCTGAAAAATTACATTGATTCTTGAGGGAGTGGAAAGAGAGAAGGGTGGCAAAGAGAATGAGCATTCACTAAGAATTTTTATTTTCGTCAACACATATTCAATCTCAAAAACAAAATTTCGAAAAATCGTATGCTCATGCACAGAGAAGAACACTAAGTCAGCCTACATTGTAAACGATTTATAAGAATTAGTTCGTTTTTAGCTGAGACCAACAGGTACAACAAAATCGCAGCTCCCCAATTCACTCAACTTGAATGCACACACTATTCTCACTCATACATATATTATGTAGGATATTAGAAAAAGGATGCTTCTTCAAATGGAGATCGACAAATCTCACAATTCATATCAGACTATCATAAAAATCCAATAATTATATTTTGAACTTATCCGTAACCCAGTGGCCTTACCCTGACCTCTCATTATTCATCTATTTCGTTCCATGTTCCCATTTCTTTTATTGAAAAAAAAAAAATATTGACAATTGTACAGGATGATGGATTTGCATTCAAGATATTTCTCATGTTATTGAATGGGCAAATTGAATTGCTATCCAAAGATAGATCGAGGTAACAGAAAATACTGTCTATATATCGTGAGAAGTTATTTGTAAAGTGATTAAAAAATTCCACTATAAGAATACAGGACCAGTAAAGTGAGAGGTATCTAAATTTCCTCCATTACTGTTCTTTGGGTTATATCCATAATCAATTCCAAAGAGCTACAAAAGTGGTCGCTCTTATAAATCAGTTGAATTTTAACATTGTGTGTGTGTGTGTGTGTGTGTGTGTCACAGAAAGTTCAAAATTAATATTTCGTTTAAGATTAAGATTGAAAACATGGGATCCCACAAGCACTCGCGCCAAATATAAAAAAAAAATTGGCTTTATATTCGCAGAGACAGTGTTGTGGGTAGCTGCTTCATGTTGTTGGTCATCGACCGGTTTTCGAAGGCACGGTTTCGCCTACAGGATGCTTATCAGAACAGGGGGCGAAACGCACCGGACAACACGGTCGATGACAACAAAATGAAGGGCCAGGGCTACCACGGGAAAATGTCTCTTGATTGCTTTCCAGCTTCTGCTCCGGAACCACCAAAGGCTTATTGTTGCACCTAAAAACCTACTCTAATATTGAGAAACACTCTTCCATTCATGCCGTGAGGGCTTTCTTAACCAGCTCACTTTGGGCTATTGTCTCCTCCTGATCTCAGTGTACCAAAAATCTCATAACGCAGGGTAGCGATTGCAGTACAACCTAACAACAGGTGCAAGGCTGTTTCTTCCTCTTTCTGACGTAGTCTACCCAAAGTTTCTGAGGTAATATCCCCAACCTTTTGTAGGTGTTTGTTGAACCTGAGGTGCCCCGTGAAAAGGCCTATCACCAGATCAATCTGGTTCCTTCCTAGACAGAAGGGCGCGCTTTCACATGATCATCTTGCTGAGTTTGGCACCTGGATTTAGTTTCCAGATTGATATTCCGTGTAACCTCATATTATTATTTTTTTTTCAAATTAGTAAATAAAATCATCTATAAAAGCCTTACTTGTTGATTAATAGAAACAAAAGTCTGTTTCCCTAATTACAGCAATATACATACATACATATGTATTTAAAAAAAAAAACAACATATATTTAAACAACTTTTGTAATTATGTAATTATTATTAGCCTTTTAGATGAATATAATAACTCACTGTTTAAATTTGTCTGATTATGACATGTAATTTCAGTAGATAAAAGGAGTCCGCTCTAAAACTCTCAACGGAGTAATAGAAATTAAAATGCTAAGATGCATTACACTGTAAAATTACCAAATAGTGGTATTAAAACATATGAAGATAATAAAGATTAATTTTTAAATATAATTAAGTAATCAACTTCTTAAGCAGAACGATAGATATATACATATTATTAGCTTACAATAATTTGACAAAATACTTTATATTATTATTATTATTATTACTTTTTACTTTCTCTTACTCCTAGTTAAGAGGAAGTATTGTAATCATGTCAAATTTTCGATATCGAGTTTTCACCGGAAATATCCGTTTTGAGG
>JAAEAF010003358.1:0-20626 GCA_011037195.1 Triatoma infestans | reverse complement strand
AACTGTGTAATGTGATAGCAAGAAGAAAAAAGATATAATTTATAAATCTAAAAATTATAACTAGTGGTTCCAGCCAGCCGCTATCTGCAGGTCAAGAACCGCGGCAAACAAAAACCCTTTCAAACAAAGGTCAATACACAGCCAAAGAAACGCCGCTAAACCCTTTCAAACAGGGGGTGGGGTCATTATACGGTCAATGTACAGGGGCCACCTGGCCTGTATACCCTTCATACGTCAATGTACACTCAAGAGGCCACCTGGCTACCATCTATTAACAAACAGTCTTTGTTAATCACCGACTGGCCACCATCTGTCGCCATCCTGGTCACCGACCTACCTAGGGTCAACATACTGCAAGAGATGTCTTAGTGTGGCACGTACTTACACATCTGTCAATGTGTGAGTGATACCAATATAAACGTCGCCCCACTGGAGGAGGGGAGCAGTCATACACGAGTATCAAGTCAGTCTTCATCAGTTATCTACAAGTTATAAACCCGCTCACGTCAGTTCAAGCAGTTAAGCTTCACACATCGCGAGCGCATCCCTATTCAAGGTTTAAACATTACATCTTTAATATTTATTTAATCATTTCATAATTCATTTATAGTTGTGCATCTTAGTTCATCTAATTTCAAACACTTTAAATTAATTGTTAAAATATAGTCTATTTTCGTAATTCAGTAGTTCGTATTTCGAGTAACAACTCTCTAACTAACAATCACCTATTCATCACGTCAACTCCCTATTCAAGACATCTGATTTCAATACAGATATGTAAACACTCTTTAACAACAATATAAAAATATTATAGATTAACCTGCACCTCTATAACCTAATACACAAACAGCTGTAACTACCAACTAAACCCAAACTTAAAAATTTTTTTTTTTTTGAAATAGACATAATACAAAACAAAATATATATATTAAAAAGAGATAATATATAACAAAAATAAAAAAATATATCATTAAAAAGTTGTTTCAATTTAAAAAAATTTAAATACTACCAATTCGCAACATCCAAATTGAACACTAACATATCACTCAGCATTTAAAATAAAACCGTTCTAAGCCAGTTGTCTACTATCTTGCATATAGCTAGGTACAACTCTATAATGCAGTAAGTAACAAAAATTTGGTTTTAATTGATATAATAATTACAATTAAATATTAATAATAAACTCCCACACAGGCATTCCAAAAGATGTCTAAATAAAGGAGCCCAAAATGAACTAAAAATAAGCCAATAATAAATATCGAGCAACACGTGGTGCACTTTCATTTCAATACATATCTATATTAAGAATAACAAGAAAATAGTAAAAATTCCCTCAACAAATACTGACGCAGGTTAACAACAATCTAACAGGAATAATTTGACAGTAACACACTGTTACTTATCTCAACATATATTTTATACTAAAACAAGGGAAATATCTTCCAGCTGATATATACGTATATCATAAACATTCAACCAACAACGGCTACATTATCAGAATACAAAAATAATATAAGGTTGGTATTTATAATTTGTAGACAACAAATATTCAATTAATATACAATTTCTCTATATAATTATAAATCAGAAGATTTTCTTGTTGGCCGTTAGTTGTAAGATGAAAACAAGAATTAGTTTGGCTTCTCGACAAATTCAAGGTAAAAAACAAAAACCAAAAAAGTAATTTTGTAATTGTTTTTTAATAATTTATAAGTTCGACGTTTCGACAAACTTTGTTTGCTTTCTTCAAGAACAATACAAAATAAAGAGAAAAAAATTATAACATAAAACACAAACAAAAAACCAAATACAAGGGTGCGATTACAGTAGGACTGCTAAGTCTGTAATCGCACCCATGTATTTTGTTTTCTGTATGTGTTTTATGTTATAATTATTTCTCTTTATTTTTGTATTGTTCCTGAAGAAGGCAAACAAAGTTTGTCGAAACGTCGGACTTGTTAATTATTAAAAAACCACTACAAAATTTCTTTTTTTGTTTTTTATTTTTTACCTTGAATTGGTCGAGAAGCCAACTAATTCTTGTTTTCATAATTATAAATCTTTATGCAGTTTGTAAAAATTTCAGATATAAACATTGTTAATCCTATGATAATGGCATATGAAATGCCGAAACGTTGGAGAAACTAAATTTATAATTTATAATAAAAAAAGAAAATAATGCTGCAAAGAGGTTCATTCCCTAAACAAACCCAGGAAAATCATAACTATTATAAAGGAATACACAGCCAATAAATAACCACAACGCATCCCAGTGTAATTAATAGTTTTAAGTAAGAATTTGTGTCTCATATATATATACACTAGCTAAACCCGGTCACGCTTAGCTGTGGCTCAGTCTGAATTCAATTATTAGGGAGGTAAATAGAAGTATGATAGTTAACGTAGATTCAGCAAGAAAACAAATCATTCAATTTAATACCCTACTTTAAATAAATAAATAAATAAAATAATATTTTATTGTCAGATATTTACAATGATAAGTGTACCAGATTTTCATCTTTACCATTTCACCAAATTCTCTACCACATAATATATAATTCCCAGTGTGGTGCTGGGAAAAATGACAAGGAAAAAACCCAGCTCTATAGTAGTCTCTTTATTGATGTGGTGGGCATATTATATTTTTTATTCTCTTATGTTTTAAATGAGAAATTGTATTGTAATATCCTATGTTTTTGATTGTGTTATTTTCACTATAAGCTGTACTAAGAAAGAAAGTTGTACATTTATTTCCTTTAACAATTCTTTTATAACTTCTATTTTTGTTTCTTCGTGCAAGAGTTTAATTGGGGTGTATCTGGGAGCATCAATGGCAAACCTTAAAAACTTATTTTGCACCCTTTGCAATTTCTTCAGGTTGGTCTCACTCATTATACTTCAACATGGAGCAGCATAGGTCAGCACAGGTCTGACCAGAACCTTGTACAACAGTATCTTATTGCCAACACTCAGTGTAGAATGTCTATTTAGGAGAGGGAACAGTTGGAGTATGAGAGCTTTGCTTCTTTGAACTATTGTGTTTATGTGTGGAGTAAATGTTAGTGATTTGTCTAATGTGACCCCCAAGTACTTGACGGTGGGGGCCCATTCTATTGGTCTGTTAGCTATAGTTATCTGGTTCCGTAAAGTCGGTCGTCTTTTTGTGAAAAATATTGCTTGGGTTTTTTCTGTATTTATTTTAATTTTCCATTTATGGAAGTATTTTAGTAGCTTAAGAAGATTCTGTGTCAGTCTGTTAGTGATTGTGTCCGTTCGCCAAGACGACACATACAAGGCTGTGTCGTCTGCGAAGAGGGACAACAAAACATTGTCTTTAACTGGTATATCATTAAGGAAAATATTGAAAAGTACCGGCCCAAGGACAGAACCCTGGGGAACTCCTGACACTAGACCCCTTCTATCAGAGAGAATATCACCTACTTGGATCTTGGTTCTGTCAGCAAGGTAACACCGTACCAGACCCACAACATAAATTAATACGACTATAATAAAAAGAACCCCACAAATGGATGGATAATTTGCCGCGTAAAATGAAACTCGCTTAAAGAATGTACCCCAAACCGTAAGTTATCATTTTATAGAGAAGGCCTACAAGCCATTCAGTATCAAAGGCCTTCTCTATGTCCAGTAACAACATACCGGTATGTTTACGTTCGTTGAACTTTACCCTACTTTGCGTTGCTGTACACTGAAAGGAAAGAAAGAAAAAATGTTTTTAACTGAAAGAATGTTTTTAAGAGCTGAATGCGCTGTTCTACCTCCTTCCTTCAATGTAACAGCATTACCTGAAGAAGCAAGTGCTAACGCAATATGGCCATTTGAACGGATTTTAGCCAGGATTAAGGAAATGAAGAACGTTTTTCCGGTTCCACCTGGAGCGTCCAAAAAGTAAATCCACCGGATTGGTTGGTCACAGCTTGTATGATGGTATCAAATGCTATCTTTTGTTCTTGAAGGAGTTTCAGTGTATTTTCTTGGACGAATAGCTGTAAGTCATTTCTGGTGTATGATTGCTCTCTGAGCAGTTCCCTCTCGAATGTTGCACTGATCGACCTATTCGGTACTGTTCCTCTCAACAGTGCCAACAACTTGCCACACATTGCTAGACAAAGATCCTCAATGAAGATTAGTGCTTCATTGTATATTTCTTCTGTGAAATCCAAGCCAAGTGATTGCGTTTCTTGACGTATTCTGTGCAGGATATCTTCGGGAGGGAGCACGCCACATCGCAATCGTCTGCGTCTGTCTATTTCTGCCAAACTCACGAAACGCTCAGAAATTCCCGTTTCCGTGGGAACTTCAGAATAAAAAGTATATATAAACACTCTTATATAGAAATGTAACATTGTGTAAAAATTTCAAGTCCAACCAAGGACTAGTTTTCGAGTTTTGCGGCCACAAACATACGGATGCTGAATTTTTATATATATACTAGCTAACCCGACCACGCCTCACTGTGGCTCAGTTGATTTTTAGGCTTAACCATGCGTGATTTTGATAATTTGTATCGAGATACTGTGGAATATCCTGTCTACTAATTCTTCTTTTGAATGTACAATGTTGCAGAAATTAGATGGGAAGGTGATTTTTCTTGAAAATAATTGTCTTGAAAATATGGCAGCTGTGGGACCGTTCTGAAGTTGAACTCTCATATTCGTTGTTAAATGAATTTTTTTTACTGTGCTCCAAAGAGTTGAATATTTCAAGCAGGCATGCAATTCATCAGCTGGTGTTCAGCGAAGTATCACTGGAAGCGTTTGCCTGAAGTCACCGGCTAGTAACACCAAAGCTCCACCAAATGGAACCTGATTATTTCGCAAGTCTTTCAATGTATGGTCTAATGCTTCCAATGACTTCTTATAAGCCATTGTACACTTACCCCATACAATGATTTTGCACGTCCGAAGAACCTTTCCCATTCCTGATGTTTTAGAAATGTTACATGTTGGGTTTTCTGTGAAGTGCATGTTTAACTCATGACAGTTTAAGAGCTGAATGCGCTATTCTATTTCCTTCCATCAACGTAGCAGCAATATCTGAAGAAGCAAGTGCTATAACGCAATATGGCCGTTTGAACGGATTTTAGCTCGGAATTTCCCGTTTCCGTGGGTACTTCGGAATAGAGGTACTTATAAGTAGTTGAGAAAGAGGTTCAGAGAGTGAGCCACCATCGCAACGCATCTGAGTTTCTGCCAACCTCGCGAAACGCTCGGAGAAGTTCCCGTTTCCGTGGAAAATTGAATAAAAAGTATATATAACACTCTTATATAGAAATGTAACGTTGTGTAAAAATTTCAAATCCATCCATCGACTACTTTTCGAGTTTTGCGGCCACAACATATGGATGCCGAATTTATTATATATATATATATATATATATAAATTCATTGAAAGATAATAGAAAAAAAAAAAAATTCGATTCGCGTAAATTAATACGACTATAATAAAAAGAACCCCACAAAATGGTGACTAATTTTGCCGCGTAAAATGAAACTCGCTAAAGAATGTCCCACAAATAAATGAAGGTGAGGGAGGGTGTGTTGAAATTCTAACCTGGCAGAACCAATTTAAAATCAATATTTAACTTAAAAAAATGAATGTTTCAAAAAAAAAAAATTGCATAGAATCCCTTATAGTAATTGTTACCAAGTTTAGAGGAAAAGCGTTTGGTTTTTAATCGTGTGGAAAAGTTGAAAAAAAAAAAAACTGTTCAGTACATGATATTATCCCGGGTCTAAAACAGAATATTTAATTCAAAAAAAAAAAAAAGAAAAAAAAATAATTAAAAATTAAAATAAAAATATTTAAAATATAAGCAAACTCTAAATGTAGAAGAATGTAACAAACCTGTTCTATTCTGTTTTATTTCTTGCTGTTTATTTATAAGTATATATATATCTCTGACCAATTAAATTATTATATAACAAATAATAATTAATACTTTTATATTATTAGATTTATTTAGCGATAAATAATGTTATATTAATTTTAAAAGTAAGCAAAGCTGGCCAATTATTTTAAAACAGATTTTTAGACTGTTTTTATTTAACCATACAAAAACAAACAAACCAATTTGTTATAAATTGGATTTTTATAAATTTTAATTAATAACATTTACGCGGCCGTTTCATACAGATTGTCGAATTTATATTTATAAAGTTCCTTAATGATCAGTGTGAGTTAATTGATGAGTGAATAAAGTTTCTGCAAAATTTGTCAGAATTAAAAAAAAAAATGTTTCCCAATAAAAGCGTTAGATCTTATTAATAGGATAATAAAAATTAACGAGACGATAAATTAAAGAAACCTAATAAGACCGTTTTTGGGGGCATCTTCTACATAAAATTAAAAAAATAAATTAATTTCAGTTGCCAGGAAAATTTCCCTACATAAGTAGATCATTCAAATCTCCTCATTTTTATTTAATTATCTTAATTTCATATTCACCTAGGCAGGTAAAAGAATGATTGCACAAAGTAGATTGCGCCAATAATATTTTTAAAAAATCTGGTGTGAAACACTCACACAACTTTCTCTTACTCCAGTTTTCAAAATTATAATTTCCAAATTTTATTGTTAGTGTAACAAATTTAATGTAATTTGTCGAAAACTGAAAAAAAACAACAAAAAACTGTCCAATAAAAGCGCACTTCCGGTTTACCAACTTTCTTGAAATTCGGAATTTTGGCCATCTATTTATTTCTAATTAATTTTTTTTGGATAATAGAATTATATAATTAACTATGAGACCACTTTAGAGGAAACTGTAAACCCCCCTTCCCATAGAAGTGACCTTAAATGAATTTTCCCAGACAAATGTTTTAAATAAAAGTTGTACATTTTTGTATGTGTACTTGATATTAACAAGTTTCAAGAAAATCGTCGGAGCCAATTTTGAGAAAAACGCAGAAAAGTAAAAAAAAAAAAAAAAAAAAAAAAAAAACTAGTAATGTGGTATCCGGTTGAGGAATTTTGACAGATAACGAACTGTCCAGATTCCATGGTGATACCTAAACGGAATATCAAGTTTGAACTTACTACGGTTTCTCGTTTTTTTGAGCCTATGCTGTTCACATCAAATGAAAGAACATCTTTTTGCAGATAATAATAGTTGACATATGTTTATAAGAATACCTCTTTAATATATCTCCTATATTTTGATACAGAGCACAAATTTGGAATGTGCGTTCACTCCTAGCTTTACCTATGTGGTTAAATTAGTATCAAACAAGTAACAAAGTATTGTAAAAGCAAAAGGAAAAAATCCCTAGACAATCACACGTGTAGTGTCGAAACGTTGGGAGCAAATGTAATTACAAGAATAAAAAAAATAAATACAAAATAAAAAAGGCTGTAAATAAGGTTCAAAAATTTTATTATCCAAGTAATAATCAAAATAACAAACAGCCAAAAAACTTCAACTAAAAATTCGAAAATTTTGAAGTAGCCCATCCGGTTAATCAATTTTCAAATTTCGAATACTTCTAGCAATGCCTCGATAATATATTTATATTTTATTTAATAAGTGGTAAAACCATAATATATTGTATTGAAATGTTACATTAGAGGAAGTTCAACATTTTTTTCCCTCAAACTTCAAAACATCATTTTTCTCGGAAAAAAAGGTTTCAAAATGAAAGTGATATCGTATCATCAATTTATTAGGTAGATATAGTTACGAAATTAAGATAGAAATTGAAAAAAATCGTAAAATCGCACTTCTCGTTGACGAATTTTGTCAGATGCGATGGTAGTATCTAAAAGCAATATCAAGTAATTTTTTCGTTTTTAAGATATTTGATACACACATTCACACACACACACACACACACAAAGTTCACTGGAAGCAATGTCAGAGTTTGATTCCAAAAATACTTTAATACAGTTTATACTGACAAATATCTATCTTTGCAAACCCAGCCACAAAAAGGTGATCTTCCAATAGATTCCAGGACTTGCTGGAATAAACCGAAATGAAGCCGCCGACAAAGCCGCCAAAGATGCAACGTTGATTATAAATAAAGAAGAATATGTCTCGCCTCTGGATTGGACAAAATGGTCCTAAAAAAAAACATATATTCTCTACATGGAATAAAGAATGGGAGGCCACGTTTCTCCCGAATAAACTAAGGAAAATTAATTGTGCACCAATAAAGTGGTTAACTTCATATCGAGAATCTCTCCGGGAAGAAGTAGTGCTGGCAAGGCTGCGAATCGGGCATATGATGCTAACACACAGTTATCCGTTCAGAGGGGAAAAACAACCGATATGCGAGGTTTGCAACTCACCTATGACAATTCTGCATATACTTAGTTGAATGTACTAAGTACACAACAGAGAGAGAGAGAATCTAGGCATGCCTAAATCTTTAACGGATGTACTGAAAGATAATTCTGAAAATGTAAACAAGACTATGCAATATCTAAAAGAAATTGGCTTATTTCAACATATATAAGTGGCTCTTTTTTGAATTAAAATAGTAGGTTGCTTTTTATAAAGAAGATTAGCTTATATTTGTAAATATTTTTATTGTAAATAGTGGGATTAGAGTAAACTGGAGTAGAGGAATATCAAGTACTCTACTCTATAATGTATATAAATTGGTGCGAATGATAAGTTTGTATGGTTAGGTTTCTTTTATATGGAGTGAATGTATTTATTTGGATGAATGCATTTATTAGCTAGTGTGGATCAGGTAGGTTTAGAGTGCATTCCAGTTGGTACGAATAAAGTGTAGGGATCAGGTTTTTAAATTTTTAATATGTTACCAACGTAGATAAGTTACCATTAAAAAAAAAAGAGAAAAAAATGAAATTACAAGAAAAAGAGTAAGTGCAATAGGTGCAAAGGACTTCAGCTGTTGCGCACCTAAACAAAATAACAAAAAAAAACACATACACACACACACACACAGATCAATCGCTAAAAATATTTTTATCATTTACGGCAGCCTTAAAACTTGCAATTTCCGGTTGAAAACTCAATTTAAAAAATTTGACACGATAGCAAAGTTATTATTCTTACCAGTAAGAAAAGTGAAACTTTATAAAAGATTATATAGAAGATAAGAGAAGTAAAAAATTATATAACAAATGAATATCCAGTAGAAGCATCTGGATATGAAAACATTTAATGCGTATAAATAGTAACAAAAAAAATAATAAAAAATTAAATTTGAATAAGAGATTGTTGTGAAGGTAAAAAAAAAAATGTTGAATGTAAAGAAATTTAGTTCATTGAGAGCATGCAAATTTTTACAATTACATCAGAGACATTTTCCGTGGTAGCCTGCTTCATTTTGTGGTCATCGACCGGTTTCGGGCGTTCGCCCATCTTCAGGATGCGTTCTTCAGACAGTGTGCCAACACAGACTCGTACAGAGACTTAGTTTCACACTAACTGAGGTGTTTTTTAAATACTAAACTCTTAAACTAGGTAAAGGGATGTGGCCAGATGGGTGGGAAAACACGTGTTTGGATTGTTAAAGGGCAAATTCTTTTCTTACAGTGGACGCGGGGGTCTAATCTTTAAACTCTGTTGTTGGAGGGAGACTTATTTCACAATTAACTAACCAAAATATTAAGAATATACAAAAAATAAAAAATAAGATACACAAAATAAATCTAAATAAAGTTAAACAACGATTAAACTAACATTTTAAAATTCATTCATTCGTTTAAAACTGAACGATTTTTTATATAATTAAGCTAAGTTTTCCAGTTCCAAAGAATTAAGAAACTCCAGTCTTCTTTCACTTTTTCACGCAGCCCTCACATCCTCGCAAGCATGTTGTTACACTAGATTTTCTCCCTTAGTGTATACATAGTCAAGTGCTCCGGCTAGACTACAGTGGAGACGGGCTGGGTTCATAGTATTTTCCAAATGAATAAATAACACTGTGCAGGAAAGGAATAATAGGGCAGAAATACCTGTATATAAAAAAAAGAGAACAAATAAATATAGGTAAAGAGAAAAGGAAAATTGGGCGCCACGCTGTTTAAAAGTCAATTAAGCATAAATTAAAATTTGGGAAAGGAAACAAAAAAAAGAAAAGAAATCAGAAAATTACTCACGGTAACAGCGAACCGTAGAGCTGAGTAGGTAATCAGTACACCGCTGTGCTGCTATCTCTGGTCAGAATAAACATATCTGGGTAAAATGTAGCTACATACATATACGCATTTATTTCAAAGAACACTTTGTATATTCATGAAACTCCAGTCTACAATTTATAACAAAAAAATTAACGTATTTCCGGGCCCTGGAAATAGATAGAAATCAAAACAGAATACATCCACTTTTAAACTAGACGAACTAATTACAAGAAAAATATATGCATTAAACAAAAAAATTATGTTTCTTAAATTAAAAAAAAATTAAATTTACATTAAATAAATATACAAAAAAAACTGTTCTACAATCAAATAAAAGTCTTACAGTCTCAAAAAAAAGAAAAATATATGAACGAAACTGTTCACTTATGTTGTGGGAAATAACTTTTCTACTTATTTTCCACACTGAGGTAGCCGCCGGCTTATTACCACTATTGTTCGTATTTGATTAATTAAATGTAAAGTTTTATACAAATACTTGCGGTGTGCAGATGGGTTGTTCCTTTTTTTCTTCTTTCCTCGGCGTGTCCAAATCCGTCTTCTTCCTGCGATATCCGGGACGCCTTCTTCCTCTAGATGACCCGTCTGTCGGACAACACGAGGAGAGCCGAAAAGGTGCTCTTAAAAAATCCGGCAATGCCGTAAAAAAAAGGAAATTCAAAAACCAGCACTCACTGTACGATGTGCTTAAGCCAAGCGGCGGCTACGAACTAACTGTTCTCTCGCGCATACGGACGCACGCACGTAGTTGAACCACAGTAATGTTTATACATTAGTCCAGAGTCTACTGTAATTCTTCTAATCTGGCCCGACATACAGCACAGCCGTACTATAATAATGAATTTAACATAAAATATATATATATATATATTTTTTTCCAATTTAATTTTAAATTTAATGTAACCGTCTTTATGGCGGTTACATCCCCCTCTTTCCTCGGGGGGGGAGAAGGAGTAGGATCCAGGAGATGCTTAGGACAGGGATCCGGGGTAGGAAGGAATGGAAGAATTATGGATCGGGAGGAGAAGTCTCACTGTAGTTTCCCATCTTTCCCGAGTGAATACTATGCTGGGTGTGGCTTTAAATCTTTGACATGCCAGATACCTAAATTCCTACCTTCCAAGTCCTCTACCTCAGCTATGATATCGGAGAGCATTCGAGTGATTCTAGCTTGCGTGTATTTGGGAGCGAGCTTGGCACTAAAATGGCGGCTCGCATCCGATAGGACCATATTCCGTTTCCAAACGATATCTCCAGCTTTATACTCCATGGATCTCCTTCTCAGATCGTAGTTCCTTCGACCCCTTTCATAGGCTCGGCCGAGTCTATCCTGGATCTCTTGGTATAGCAGTGGAAGTCTAGATATCTTCTCCAGATGGGCTTGCCTGTCTACCTCAGGGACGCATAAGGAGTTAGGCATAGGATCATAATCCTTTCCTGATCTTTTCAGTTCTCTTCCAAAATTGATGAACGCTGGGGTCATCCCGGTCGCTTCATGAACTGCGGTCTGGAGCGCGAACGACAATTTCGCCAGATTATTGTCCCAATGCCTATGATTTCCCTTCACGTAGGAAGCCATCATGGTTTTTAGGACTCTATTTACCCGCTCCGTCGGGTTAGCTTGGGGATGGTACACAGCCGTATACCAAGCAGTACATCCATATTCTTCCAACATGTGCTTGAATTCTCGGCTCTGGAATTGACTCCCATTGTCACAGATGATCCTCTGTGGAGCTCCGAACTTCAAGATTACCTGATCCTCTATAATAGCCGTTACCTTCTTCGCCGTAGCTTTTCGCATCGGTACCATAATGCTATATTTCGAGAAATAGTCCACCGCCACCAGAAGAAATCGGTTTTGCTGAGAGGAGACGGGTAGTGGACCCATGATGTCCACGGAGACTATTTGCCAAGGCTGTGACACCAGCTTCTGTTCTCCCATCAGACCAGCGGGAGGGCGCTGGGTCGGCTTACACTCCTGGCAGATAGTACATCTGGCAACATAACGGGCCACGTCAGCAGCCATAGCTGGCCAGTAATATTTTTCTTTCACCCTCTGCAGGGTTTTAAAACTCCCCAAGTGTCCAGAAAGGGGGCTGTCGTGCATCTCTGATAGGATATCCATTCTTTGATCTTTGGGCACCACCAGCTTCCATACAGATGGTTCTCCAAGTAACTCATGTGGGCCGTCCTTTACTCTCTTGTAGAGTTTCTTATTCTCCACAACTCTCCAGCTCGGATATCTTCCAGGTTTCCCCTTCACTTCTCGTAACATCTTCGAGTACCAAGGATCCACATCTTCAAATGAAAGATTTATGGCTTCAACGCATTCTTCTGCTGCTCTGGATAATGCGTCGGCCGCTGTATTTTGTCTCCCCGGACGATGTTCCATGGTGAACTGGTATTGCTGTAATTTGATCGCCCACCTGGCCAATCTTCCCTGCGGGTCCTTGAGATTCTTCAACCACAGGAGAGAATGATGGTCTGTGATTACGGTGAAGTTCACACCTTCCAGGTAAGGTCGAAATTTATTCACTGCCCATAGTACTGCCAAGCACTCCAACTCGGTTGCTGAAAAATTCTTTTCATTGCGAGTTAGCCCTCTGCTCGCAAAAGCTATTGGTTTTTCTCCCTCTTCAAACTTTTGCGACAGAATAGCACCAAGCCCTGAAGTAGATGCGTCTGTCTGTAGAATAAAAGGGCGACTGAAGTCTGGGCAAGTCAGTATTGGTGCGGAGACCAAGACTTCCTTCAATTCTTTAACAGCCTGATCCTGTCTTTCTCCCCAACTCCATTTCTTGTTTTTCTTAAGCAGCTCTGTCAGCGGGGCACTAATCGTTGAGAAATGGGGCACAAATCTTCTATACCATGATGCGAGGCCTAAGAAGCGTCGCACTTGCTTGACCTTTTGTGGTTGAGGAAAATCCAAAATCGCTGCTACTTTTTCTCGATCCACATGCAGTCCTTCCTTATCTACTACATATCCTAGGTACTTTAGCTCAGGCCTGCATACTTGTGCCTTATCCCAATTAACAGAGAGTCCTGCTCGTTGTAATCTTTGCAAAACCTGTTGTAGGGTTGCCAGATGTTCTTCAAAGGTCCTAGTTACCACCACTATGTCATCAAGATAGACAAAAACTTTTGGCTCTAAGTCAGGTCCTAAAACTTGATCGATAAGACGCTGCCATGTCATGGGACTGTTATGTAGACCGAACGGCATCCTTACAAACTGAAAGAGTCCGCGTCCTGGTACCGTGAATGCTGTCTTCTCTCGATCTTTTGCAGCAACCTTCACTTGCCAATAGGCCGATTTTAGGTCCAGTGATGAAAGGTACTGAGCATCCCGTAACCTGTCTAATATCTGGCTGATATAAGGTAGCGGATATGCATCACGCTTTGTGACCGCGTTCACCTTCCGGTAATCTACACAGAAGCGATACTTCCCATCTGGCTTCTTGACCATGACCACCGGTGAGGACCATGGGCTTTGGGAAGGCTCTACGATTCCTTCTTCCAACATCCTGTCCAGTTCTTCATTCATTGCTGCCTGGATGACCGGTGAGACGGGGTAGTATCTTTGCTTGATCGGGAGGCTGTCCCCAGTATTAATGGTATGCTCGATCAAGTTGGTACCCTGTAATGAGGATGGATTCGCTGCCTTCCACTTCTTCAGAAATCGAAGTACCTCCTCTTCCTGCTCATCTGAAAGATGTGGGCGTCCAATCAACGCTGCTGACACTTGAGTAGTAGCTACCTCTTTAACGTTGGACTGAAAAGACCAGGTCTGATTCTTAATATCAGGGATCAAACTCATCGCTGACCAAAAGTCTATCCCCAGGATGATGTCATTAACTATGGATGGCACCACCAAAAAGTCTATCAACTTGACCTTCCCTGCCAAGTTAACTGGCAACTCTATCAAGCCTAAAACTTTACAAGAAGACCCGTCGGCCACTCTTACCTTCGGTAGGTCTCCCTTCCTTAACTTAGAGCCTAAACTTTGGAGTTTCTCCCATCCTGGACCACCTATTAAGGAGTGGCTGGCCCCGGAATCTAATAGTCCGAGGAACGATATTCCCAAGATAGAAACCTGGACATGTGGTCTATCATCCTTTGGCTTTGTTGCATGTAGTAATGGCCGGCTAACCTGCTTCCCACTCAAAAAGTTTGCAACAACAGCTAGCCACTCTCTCCACTCCTGATCAGATGTGGACGTAGTTGGGCGAATCGAATTCTGTCCACTCATACTCGACCGCCTTCCTCGTTTCCCGATTTACATACACAGTCTTTTCTTGGCTTCTTACATTTCCCGCACTTTTCCTTCTTGGGATTGGTAGGGCATACTCTAGAAACATGGCCAAACTGTTGGCAGCTCCAACACCTAATTCTATCTCTTGAATTGAT
This sequence comes from Triatoma infestans, assembly GCA_011037195.1. Taxonomy (NCBI): domain Eukaryota; kingdom Metazoa; phylum Arthropoda; class Insecta; order Hemiptera; family Reduviidae; genus Triatoma; species Triatoma infestans. The sequence goes on along the minus strand of JAAEAF010003358.1, from coordinate 6,088 downwards.
TCTCGGATTCGCCCCTTTGGTTGGCACTGAGATATCCATGACTGTGCTAGCTTTATATGATCTTGACGGTCTTGATCTCCTATATGCAAGGTCAGGCTCCATCATTCCCTGTGTCGGGGGCTCTTCATACCGAGACGCCATAGTTGATCCGATTTCAAGTTTCCTCAAAACTTTCTCAAGTTCTTCAATTGTGTTGAAGGTGGTAAGTGGAATCAAAGCTCGATATTCCTTCTTTATGTTCCGCTGAATAATGGCTAACTTTTCTTCTTCCGAAGGAGGTCTCGCAAGACGGGAAAACAACCCTTCCATCTTGGCAATATATACCGTTGAAGTCTCTTCCGATCCTTGAGTGCGCTTCCTAATTTCCTCCATTAGCCGATATTCATAATCTACATCCAAAAATGCGTAGCGTAATTGCTGGATTAAATCATCCCAGGATCTCATTTTATTCCGTTTCGCGCGGTACCATACTGAAGCAGTTCCTTTGAACAGGTCGCTGGCTGATCTAAACATCTCTTCTTTGGAAATTCCTCGTGATAGTCTACAGTCCTCAACTTCCGCCAAGAAAGCACATAGGGATTGTTCTGGGTTATCACCTGAATAAGATAATCCCCACTTGTATAATCTAAGATCCCGCGAAGGTCTCGGTTCATTAAGGTTTGATCCGGATTCCTCAGAAGCACGGTTGACTGTCTGAACATCTGCTGGCAATTCAAATTCCTCCGATTGAACTGGTTGGTTAGGAGGTGCCGAAGGCCTCTCCAACTGCGAGTGCTGTGGTCTCTCTAAGCCTTTCTCCAATTCTCCCAGCAGTGCTGACTGACGTTGAGCTTCTTCAATGGCAAGGTCCCAATCCTTTTTCAATTCCCCAATGGTCACTATCCGGCCTAATCTGTCTTTCACATGTTGAAGACGAGTGCCTAATCTCTTCAGTTCATTCCGATCAATGTCATCGATCACTTCCAAATTGCTCTTAATAATCAATAACTTCTTCTGGCAAAGACTTAACTCATCGTCCGCAGATAATTTGCTATAAATATCATAACTGGGCAGAGTCTTGGAATTTAATGCCTTACTTAATCTTTTCCGCAATTCAGGAACAGAACCCTCACCTGGCATGCCCCTAATAAATAGTTCGTAAGACAATTCGTCTTTGAGAAGTCGAAAAACATCCATTTCTATTTTCTATATTTTATTACGAAACAAATTATTACCAAATAAATAAAAATTCTCCAGAAATTACAATCGATATAACTCCCAAAAAAAATGTAGTTAGGGGAAAAATTTACTTTTAGGACAACAAAAATAACAAAAAAAATTACTTAAAAATAATGATGTCTACCTTAAATTAAATTGATTAAATATATACAAATATACAAAATATTCAGAAGTAAAAAATTGTGAAAAATAAATAACCTATATAACAATTACTTTCCCCGTAAGGTCAAAACAACAATAAGTATTTGATTCTGTCAAAAATAATCTTTTGTTTTTTTCCAATCCAATTTACTTTCATTTACTATTTACTTTTTTAACCCTGTACTTAATTTATATTAATCCCAACAGTAATAAATACCAACTGATATTACTAGGACTGACCCAAGTACGTTCATAAAATATTCAAAGAGTAATAAATAATCAATTTTAGAAAAACATACAAAACGAATAATTTAATCAATTAATGCCCAGAAATTATTTCTCTTATAAAAATTTGCCACTTACCCTTATAATCGAGCCCCACGTTGGTTGGGCCAATTATGTTACACTAGATTTTCTCCCTTAGTGTATACATAGTCAAGTGCTCCGGCTAGACTACAGTGGAGACGGGCTGGGTTCATAGGATTTTCCAAATGAATAAATAACACTGTGCAGGAAAGGAATAATAGGGCAGAAATACCTGTATATAAAAAAAAGAGAACAAATAAATATAGGTAAAGAGAAAAGGAAAATTGGGCGCCACGCTGTTTAAAAGTCAATTAAGCATAAATTAAAATTTGGGAAAGGAAACAAAAAAAAGAAAAGAAATCAGAAAATTACTCACGGTAACAGCGAACCGTAGAGCTGAGTAGGTAATCAGTACACCGCTGTGCTGCTATCTCTGGTCAGAATAAACATATCTGGGTAAAATGTAGCTACATACATATACGCATTTATTTCAAAGAACACTTTGTATATTCATGAAACTCCAGTCTACAATTTATAACAAAAAAATTAACGTATTTCCGGGCCCTGGAAATAGATAGAAATCAAAACAGAATACATCCACTTTTAAACTAGACGAACTAATTACAAGAAAAATATATGCATTAAACAAAAAAATTATGTTTCTTAAATTAAAAAAAAATTAAATTTACATTAAATAAATATACAAAAAAAACTGTTCTACAATCAAATAAAAGTCTTACAGTCTCAAAAAAAAGAAAAATATATGAACGAAACTGTTCACTTATGTTGTGGGAAATAACTTTTCTACTTATTTTCCACACTGAGGTAGCCGCCGGCTTATTACCACTATTGTTCGTATTTGATTAATTAAATGTAAAGTTTTATACAAATACTTGCGGTGTGCAGATGGGTTGTTCCTTTTTTTCTTCTTTCCTCGGCGTGTCCAAATCCGTCTTCTTCCTGCGATATCCGGGACGCCTTCTTCCTCTAGATGACCCGTCTGTCGGACAACACGAGGAGAGCCGAAAAGGTGCTCTTAAAAAATCCGGCAATGCCGTAAAAAAAGGAAATTCAAAAACCAGCACTCACTGTACGATGTGCTTAAGCCAAGCGGCGGCTACGAACTAACTGTTCTCTCGCGCATACGGACGCACGCACGTAGTTGAACCACAGTAATGTTTATACATTAGTCCAGAGTCTACTGTAATTCTTCTAATCTGGCCCGACATACAGCACAGCCGTACTATAATAATGAATTTAACATAAAATATATATATATATATATTTTTTTCCAATTTAATTTTAAATTTAATGTAACCGTCTTTATGGCGGTTACAATGTATACACCTAATTATGTTTTCTTATATAATTAAGTTTTTTATTATGCATCCCACAAACCCCACAAACCATGTCACATCATCACTCACATACATCATCCAAATACGCACTTTTTTTTCTTCTTTTTTTAAAATATATATATATCTAAACTAGTAAAGTTATATGTACATAGTAGATTAAAACTAAACCTAACCTTGAAATCTATTTAAGAACTATTTGTTGCGTGTGTAATTGTGTTTCTGTTGCTATTGTGGGAAGAGTGTTCTGAATAATGGTTCACTAGCACATTTTGTCTGTTCATTTATTAAGTTTTGTGTTTTTCGTTTATATATTTCGAGTTGTTCTACTATGTCAAGTCGTCGTCCTTTGTGGCCAGAGTGTATTATTATCGTGGTCGTATGTCATCGGGTTTGTGTTTGTTAGTTTTTAGGTGATTGGCGTAATTTGAGTCAACTTTGTCGTATTTGTATGATCTGATGTGTTCGGTAAATCGTTCCTTGATTTTTCTGCCGGTCTGCCCCACGTAAATGTTGTCACAGTCTGGGCACTTCAACTCGTAGACCCCACTGCTGTCATACACGTCAGTGAACTCGGTACGAGTGCGGAGTTTGTTGCCTAATTTGTTGTTTGTTCGGAAGGATGTCTTAATGCCCAGTTTTTTGAAAAAATTTGTGAGTTTGTACGTGTGGCTTCCAATATATGTGAATGTGGCGAATTTGTCTGCTGTTTTTTTGTCAGTCCTATTTCGGTGGTGTGGTTCGTTTTTGAGGAGTTTATTAACGATGTTTGTATTGTACCCATTGTTTTCAGCTATTTTGTAGATTGTCTGCAATTCTTGTGCGTGGTTCACGGGTGTGAGGGGTGTGTATTTAAGTCTGTCGTTAGGTGTCTAAGTGCAGCTAGTTTGTGTTGGGTGGGGTGGTTGGAATTGTGCGGTATGATAGAATCCGATGTAGTTGCTTTTCTGTATATTCCGTACTCTATTTTATGGTCGGTTCTTGTGAGTTTCATGTCCAAGAAGTTGAGGTTTTACAATTACAAGGAAGGAGTTTTACAATTACCTTTGTGATTATCCATTCATCCATTCACTTTAAATTTTAAATGGTATTTTTTTTTTTTTTTTTAAGTTTTATACAGATTTCAAATAGCTGGAGGAAATATAAACATTTTAGAATGTAAAAGTAGTTAAGGTTATTTATTTTACTTATATATAAATTGGTAGATTTGATTACTATTGAATTGTTAAATGTTTGTATAAGGAAAGTTGTGTAAATAATTGAAAGAGATAAAGAACAGTGAAAGTTGGCAAAGAAGTGGAAAGTATTATTAAAAACAGCATCTCGTCATCAGATAATAGTTATTAAAAAAAATATTTTTATTACCTAATGAATTTGAAAGTTATGGCTATAATAAAATTCTTTATATAAAAGGCATTCACTTATTTTTTAAAACATAAGAATTGATGATGGTTAAATGGCCGTATTATATTTAATAGCTAGGATGAAATTCTGTTCAGATCAAGAAGGCCATGCCCTTTTTAAAAAATCGATCTTAACCGTATGATGTCAAAAGTAAAAAAGAAAACATGTTGAATTTTTTTTATTTTGAAAGATGCACACATCAATTGTCATTTGCACCTGAACTATATTAAATAAGACACTTTACCATATAATAAAACCCTCTATATTATTGGAACGAAATAAACAAACTAAAAAAAAAAAAAAAACAAAAAAAACCTAACAAAATAGATAGTTAGTATCTAAACATTTTTATTTCAATTTAACACTACATTACTCATTTATTTTTGCTAAATCATTAGCAAAGACATAAATACATTATTTTCTTAATTTTGTTTGCGTAATATTTCCGTTTATCCTAATAAGTACATGCATCCTTATAAATACATTCATCCTTATAAAAAAAAAAAAAAAAAAATTCAGCCTTATAAATACATTCATCCTTACAAATACATTCATGCTCATAAATCAGTCAGTTCAACAAATTTGGAGTGAGGGAACGACAGCAAAAAAAAAAAAAAAATATCACAACAAAATATTCATAGAAATGACGTAAATTCAATAATTAAACGACAAAGATATAATATGTTCATGACAAAAAATTAATAAATATTTAAAGGAATAACAAAATATATAAAATTCCAATGGTTTCATATATGCATAATACGTATGTAGTTTATATTATTTATATTAGGTTAAGTTATATTTATCATATATATTTTATCTGTTTTTGTTTTATGCTGTTTTTATGGTATTTTTGTTATAATAAAGCTAAAAATAGCACAAGTAGAATATATAAAACAATAAATAAAGATTTATGTTTTATTATAATGATGGTGAACCTTTTTTTTTTTAAGTAGTTCAAAATTGAATTTATTTTTCTTATAATTCCAACGCGAGTTGAGTAATTTACAGTATTTTATTAACTTTACTAATAATAAATTGTTTATTAATATTGATTGAATTATAATATTAAAACGATTTTTAAGATCTTAAATTATATACAATATAATAGCATTTAGGATCAAATACCAATGTGGGAGATTTTTAACGGTTCATTGTGCGACTTTAATTGGTTAATAAAAAACATATTAAATAAACACGTAAAATAAAAAATAAATAAAAAAAAAAATTAGCTCAACTTTTATTCTAAGAAAACTGTTTCTGAGAAAAACTGTATACTCATAAAAATATTTTACTAAGCTTTTTAATTATAGCAGATGGTATCTATTATTGTAAAGCGTTAATAATTTTTGTAATTTCCGGTAGAAATGATAATACGTATAAATGATTATTTGATATAATTAATATTAATGTTATTTTTAAAATTTAATAATATTATTATTTGTATAAGGTAAATGAAATAATAGTTTTCCTAATGTGACCTTCATGTTTCCCAATATATTAGCACTATTATAGCGATAAAACTATCACGGTGTTTTTTTTATCTAGTGTGCAGTGAAGTATTAGTTTCTTCATATAATTTTCTTCTTATTTATTTGTTTATTTTTATTTGAAATACTAACTTCACTGTACTACATTTAATTTGAGGGATCGTAAATTGAATT
>JAAEAF010003357.1:0-133859 GCA_011037195.1 Triatoma infestans | reverse complement strand
GTATTTAATAATTATCCTAATATATTTCTTTATTATTATTATTATTAATTTTTGTTTGATTGTTGTACAGATCCCTGAAGAAGACAATAAATTTGTCGAAACAATGGAAAAGATTTTAAAAAAAGTGTACATTTTATTGATCTCCTTCAGTTGTTATTAGATCGGTCGAGAAACTTTATTAACGTTAATGTAAATTATGTGAAGAATTTAATATGGATTCAGTATTTTTGATTGATAGCTAATTTTTTTTAAGGAAGTTAGTAGGTCATTTCTTTTGTGTACCAAAGTAGCAAAATTGTGGGAACAAATTACATTTTCTGCGCCAATGGCAATAAAGTTTCTTTTTATGACTGTTAACCCAGTTTTTTTTCCTAATTCTACCAATTTAAAGTAGACTTTGCGAACAAATCTTTTCTTATCCATAGCTAAAACCCTTATTATTAACCTAGCATAAACAGCTTCATCTTTGTATGAACTCTTCCCAATTCCATTCTCACAAAGCAGTCAGGGATTGTTTTAGGGCATTTTTCAGGCATTGATAATGAAGCAGGATTTTACTGATGAAGCAACGTTTTAATGATTGATGAAATTTCCACGATATATCTAACTGCCCCTTCATGGATTATTTAGGTTTTTGATTTGAAGATTAACCAAAAATGAATAAGAAGTCTAATTCACTAATTAGAGAATTCTATTTCACTAATTTGAAATAGAATTTGATGCAAATTTAAAATTTGTTAGCATTAAAAAAACATTAATTAAAACCAAAATGGAATTATGCGCCACATTTAAATTTAAATTTTACATTAATCCTTGAGGAAAACGAATTTAGAATTTGGATTTAAACGTCTGCTGTTGAGTTTAGTTTAGGCAGTTAGATTAGATTAGATCGAGGAGCCACCATTCCCTTCCCTTCTCCCCCCAGTTTAAACTTGGCCAGTCCAGAGATAGTCGAAGATAGGAGATAGGTTTCTCAAATTAACAATTTAATGGTCTGTCCCTACGCCCGCCTGCCGCCTCTTCCCATCCAACTTCCTCGCAATGCGACAGTAGTTCTCTAGTGATTCTCTTATGTAAAACAGCATAAACTGAGTTCTCTCTATATTCCAAGTAGATTCTCTGCAGAAGTGCTCCTCCCTCAAGCTAGTAGATATCCATACAGAAGGCACTAGATGGTAGAGTGAACTAAGGAGAATGTTCTACATGACAGTATTGAGTGAAAGGGAGAAAACTCACTTTCCCTCTGTATGTATAGAACTTGGTGGTATTTCCTGGTTAACATTTGGATAACTTGAAGTGATAGTACCACTAATTAACTGGGTTTAACTTGTTGACTGCTTAACTTATACACCCAAAAATAAATCATTTTTCCATTTAACTAATTAAGTTTCTCTCATTAAGTACCATATTGTTATTTTTCTATTAATTAATGTTTTGTATTTTGTTAAGAATTTAGTTTTATCCTAGGCTTTCTCTTTATATATCATTATTATATATAATAATGCTTTTCATAATCATTTTGCTATTGAAACCATTCAAAATAAGTGATTTTACGATAATGTTATAATAATAATATACATTTAATTATTATTAGAATTCTCCAATTATTATTAAGATTCGTGTAGATTGTAGAGAATTATCTACCTAGATTTTTTACTTCAGTCTAACATAGCGGTGCGGTTATGTACATTGCAACAAATTTTGACGCTAGCTAGCTAATCGTAGGGCACTTAGGTCAGATCTACTATAAATCTCTATAGAATGAGTACAATTCGATAATCTATTTGTGATACCTGCCTGAACAGCTGTCAAGTTCCGCCAATTGTAAAAACTTTCTGGCAGCTGTGACGTCATTCAGCAGCGCTTACAGGTTCAGGACAATAAAGTTGTCGTGCTATACATTATGCAGCATGAAGTAACTCTAGATTAATATTGATCTAGTTATATAGTGGTCAAAAAACTAAACCACTAAACTAAAAGAAGAATGTAGAGTACTGTCTGGATTTTAGATTCGAAAATATTTACAAGATTGTAATACTCCCGTTTACAGAGTATAGAGTGAGAGAAAGTAAAATCCATATAAATTACAAGTACCATATGTCTCTAATGATTAAAAGAGAATGTTCTAGTTCGTTCAAAATTGTGAATGTGATATGTGAAAAAGTACATGTTTCTCATAAGAACGTATTTAGGCTATTCACAACTAGTACTTTAGGAATAGCTAATATTTTTTAGACAAGTTATCTTTTAAGAACCCCATTATAGAAGGCGCTAAGCCAAGTTTTATTAAAACTGAAGTATAACGGTGTTTCCACTTGCAAGAAGGCTTTAAGGGCTTGCAAAGGAACTTGTTAAGCACGCCAACAGCTTCCAAGTCTTGTCAATAACTGTGTTTACCTCGTTTAGTTTATTTTTTGGATTTTTTTCCTACATAGTTTTTCTTTATTTCCCCACATTTCAGTCTAAGCTTACAAGAACGTCCACCAGAGAGCGCCGCCTCAGCTCGCTGGGCTGTGTGCGAGTGCAATTTATTTCGGATTTAACATCATTTACTTTGTCACTTTTGGCTCTCTCTAAAGGGAACGGATTTTCCTGGGTTCTTTTCCTTTCTCCCCCTCTAGTTTTTCCTTGTTTACGTTCTCTCACTAATAGTAAAAGGAAGTAAAATTGGTCGTATCAAATTCAAAATTGAGTTTTCACCGCAAATACATATTTTGTGGTCCCGTGAATAGGATAATATTGTTTTTAGCGAATGGTCTGTGTATGCGTGCGGGTGACGAAACTATCTCAAAAACGAAAAATCGCTGTAAGCTCAAATTTGGTACTCCATTTAGGTACTATTTTCGCATACGACATGAAGGTTTTGGGGCGAAATCCATCAACCAGAAGTTGCGGACTACATTGAATGTTTTTTGGTTCGGTTTTTCGCGATTTTCTCGGAGACTGCCCCAACAATTTTCTTTAACCTTCGTATGCGCTGCACTCATAAATACTTACCACTTTTTTTTAAACGTTTATTTATTTTCCCGAGCAAATTGATTTTTTTGGAGGTTCTGTGGGAAGCGTTTCGCTTCCCTCTAAAGTACTACTTCAGTATAGTATATGGTTTTACCAATTACACAATATTAATACAGACTAGAAGCATTGATAGAATTCCAAATTTGAAGAAAATCGGTTAACCGGAAGTTCGATTTTTTTTATTAATTTTCTCGAAAATGGTTAAAACGATTTTTTTCAAACTTGGCACGCTTGTTGGATAGATAGAAACATATCAATTATTATTTGAAACTGTTTTTTGAAAAAAATTTTACGGTGAGTATTATTGGAGGTGTGTCAGTTAGTTTAAAATTAACTTTGCGCAAGCTTTCTTAGTTTTGACATAGAGCGCTTCACATAAGGTCGCTCATATATATAATTAAATTCCAAGCTTTTATGGCGCAAAAAAAAAATTGCCAAATTTTTTATTTCTTCTAATTTGGAATTTTAACAGTATAGTTATTTGTTATTAACATTATATAGTTGGTAGAACTGAATAAGATATTGAGATGGCATCTTAAGTTTGAATGTCTGCAGATCACCTCTTCGTCCTAGAACTTCTCTAATTATCAGTTTCCAAGGAAAAAATTTCATTTAAAAGTGATAGCTCAGATTTGAGATTCGTCAGAACATGCTTCTTTTCTTTAATTCAGACCGATTTCAGGTTTTCATCGAGTATTGTCAGAATTCATCATATTTGTGAGGAGACGTTGCCTTGTATATGTTTTTCTAAACGCATTCCAAAGTTATGTCAGGTTTGAGTTATATACCTCATTTTCGTACTCACGTACGATGTAAATTGCGCTGCTGTCAGATTTATGAAATTGAGTTTGCGGGATTGAGTGTTGCGGGAGGCTATATTCATAAGTGAAGAGACAAAGAACTTCATTTTTGAATTATGCTCTGTCTACGCGCATACACACACCCCACAGACCAATTTCTAAAAACCACTTTTTCAAACCTAGGGCACTCAAAACATATATTTCCTGTGAAAACTCGATATAAAAATTTGACACGATTACAATACTTCCTCTTACAGTAGTGACCAGACCATGATTCCACTGAGGACATGTAACGAGGTGACATATTACTAAGAGCCTAAGTCTAAGAGCCATGTTTCACTAAGCAACGAAGAAATGAAAAAAAATGTGTGCAAACTGGCTTACAGGGGTGTAATACGAAAAAAAAAATGTATAGAGATGGGACAAGTGTTAAATGCATTAGAAGCGATTATGTTGAAAAATAGTTAAATTGTGTGTGTGGGGTCCATTAAAACTGTAACCATTTTTCTCTTTACTTTCTGAATGATCCTCATAACTTTCAGACAGTAAATATGCACTTCACTTTTATGGGTGAACGTTTTCCTTAAAAAATGGATAGTAGTGTTCTTCTGATGGAGCTGAAAAATGGATTTTCCTCTAAATTGACTTTTCAGTAAAATATATTATTACTAAGCAAAATTAAGTATGTTGTACAATTTTCAAGTCTGAAGAAAATGCATCAAATTTAATTGAAATTTTTTTCCTATCTTTTAGGCTTCCGTGGTCATTCTGATGCCAAACGCTTGGGTTTCCGGATTGAGACCACGACAGTTTTTTTTTATAAATCTGCTTTTCGTTCTTATTGCAATAAGCTTCTTCAGCGTAATGTCGACTTGAATACCAAAATAAGAAATAGGGTGTATTTGAACAAGTAGAAGAGAGGCAGGCCCATTTCCACTCAACCATCTTGTATGTAACTGGCAATAGTAGGAGGGCACAGCTGAATATTCCTTGCCATGCAACCTTCATCCTAAATTACTTTTTACATAAATAAATATCATTACAGTTATTAATCCTGCAGAATATAAGGGACGTGTTTATTAGTAGAAAAAAAAAGTAGCAACATCCAGAGAACGTTGCGAACCATCGAAAGCTTGTTGTTCGATGCATGGAGCGGAAGTTCACAACTGTTTCGTCCGTCGTCAGCGCGCTCTACACTGCTCGTCTGGGTCCAGTTTTGTTAATCACATTCCATTTTTCCGGTCTGACGAACTTTATTTGTTATGTTCTTTTTTTTTCTCCTCCGCCTTTCCTGGTTATTCCCTTCTCGAAAAACAATGGTTTTCAATTGTAATTAAATGTTTATTCAGAAAAATGAAATTACAATACAAAAAAAAAGCTTTTATGAAACTCATTCACACAACTTTTTCTTATTGTATATTAATACGACAATGGACAGATCTTCTTCCAACTTATAAATATCTGGTGTGACACCTCACATCACTTTCTCTTACTCTAATTAATAAAATTTAATCTAGAACTTTTCTTTAAAATTGTCAAGTTACAATGTTTAGTTAGGCTAGTCACAAAAATGGTAGTGGGGATTTTACTTGTATACCTGGCCGGCTTGCACTAAGTCAAAATCAACAAATCTTGCTCAGATTTATATTTAACTAGCTGACAGACTCACAATACCCTTTTAAAATAATTTTTTCAGAAAACCACGGTTGTTTCCAGTACACCCACTCCTACTTTTACGTACACCCACTCCTGTACACTTGTCTAGTACGAGCTCTTTCACCCACTCCCTCTCCTGGTCACTCTAAGATTTAAACTCTGATAGGCAGTAGAATATGTTATCCGTGATTGACAATATGACATTCGAATATGTATTAGAATCGTGTCAAATTTTAGAATTTGAGTGTTTACCGGATATACATATTTTGAAGTTCTGTGAGTCCGAAAAAGTTAGAATTTGGTCCGTAGGTATGCGGTCGGGCCTAACTAAAAAAACAACACAAAAAAGTGCAGAAAATTCAAAGTGGATTTTTATTTCAAGTTCCAGCAGGCGATCTGACAATAAGGTTTTGATCAAAATTGGTCAACCGGAAGTATTACTTTTCTGAATTAATTTTTTTTTTTTATTTGCTTTAAACTGGATGTGTTAACTACACGTATAAAAATACAACTTTTATTTTAATCATTTTTCAGGAAAAGTTTATTTATAAAGGGTTTTGGCGGAGAGGGGAGGAGTTATGCTTTCCTATACAGTCCCATTTCCGTTTATTATACGATCTTATCATCTAAATAATATTAATAAGAATTAAATATGTTGCCAAAATTCCGAGTTTGAAGAAAATCAGTTCATGATTTTCTCGGTACTGATACTAACTAGTTTCTTTGAACTTGATATAATAACTTACACATACAAACAATTATTTACTTTCATTTGAAACATTTTTTTTTATTCGCTCATCGCGAAGTTTGGGTGGTTTGTGGGGAAGCCAGAAAGGTCATGCCTGCTTCATTTGAGGTAGTTGGGATTTCACAGCTATAAATGTAATATTGAAGTCAATTAATTTCAAGTTTGAAGCACTAACAATTAACAATAACTATGTAAATTACAGTGAGAGAAACTCGACTTCACTCCAGATTTTTACGTTTATTAAAAATATTTAAAATTAAAAGATTAAGTCGAATTTACTTTTTTTATGTATTTTTTTTAATAAACTTTGCATTTTGTTCCTCCATATGTAATAATAAATATTGCTTTGAGCAAGTGAAAACAAAAATTCCCCATATATATATGTGTTTACTCGTGAAAAATGGACTTTTTCAAACAAAATAATGCAGCGAGTGAAAAAAAAAAGAAAATTCAATTAAGGGAATGAAAAGTGAGAATTAAACAAAAAGCCTGTAAATAAAAAAACAAAAGAAAATAGGAAAAAATGAAACAGAGCAATACAAAAGGCCTTTGGCATAGATTAATTATTTTTATTTCTAACACTTTATATTTAAAAAAGTTATATTAAATAAAATGGCTGTAAGCAAGGATGGCAGTTTTATATTTTAATTATTTCTTTGCCTCCAGCACAGCTGTATGATTTATAATTGTGAGCTTTATTGTAAACTTTTTATTAATTTAATAACGGCAAGTGGGCGGTAAAAAATATTTTTTCGTGGATGCAACACTTTACACCTAAGCTCATCTCGAAGTTTCAGCGACACACTTTATTGACATATTGCCTTAAACTTTATTTTTAGTGTAAGTCTTTAAATGAGTTACTCAACCGATTCAGTGAACCTTGAAGTAGTTAGTAGCAATAAAGAAACTTTTTTTTTTTTTTTAATACTGTTATAATTTTTGTTGTGTTGAAATAGCTGATTGGAATTCCATAAAAAATTGGAATTCCTTGTCTTTTTTTTTTTTGTATTTTGAAAGGTGCATAACATCAATGGTCCTTTGCACCTGAATATTAAATAGACACTTTACATTTTAATAAACACTATATTATTGGAACATTCTAACGAAATAGATACAATCTTAACCTTTTTATTTCAATTCAACTATACTGTACTCTTTTAATTTTGCTTGATTAGTTTGGCATATCAAAAACTAATTGATCATCAGTACAGTCAGACATATTTCCTTATCATTCTTATCATCTATATTCTGGTCGTGTATTATTTACATTTATTCTGTGAGTACATTCATCCTTAAAATACTTTCATCCTTATAAAAAGAACATGCATCCTTATAAATACATTCATCCTTATAAATACAATCATCCTTATAAATACATTCATCCTTATAAATGCATTCATCCTTATAAATACATTTATCCATTAAAACACAATACGCTTCTCACATACGTCTATTTACAAGTGAGTGGAGTACTCTATATTCCTCACACTCTAAGAAGATTCTAAACCTTAGAATCAGGAATCCCTTATAGACAGGAATTCCTTGTCTGAATATGTAGATAGAGAGACAGAGCAACTAGAAAATCTAGCGCGGCTCCCATGTGATGCTGTTTTTGTCAATTCTATGAGTGAATACTATAAAATGTAGGAATATGCGGGTAGAAGTGAGATGTGGATTCAGCGATGTTTTACCTGAATGGTAAACTAAATCCAAACAACGGAACAAGAGAGCATTGTTCTGAAGAATCCTTCCAGGAACTAGATCCTCCTGCGGTAACCTGAGACTCTTCTGGGTCAGATACAACCGGTAAAGATCTGAGGTGTGCAACATCGGCCAGAGAAAAACCGCTGCTGAGAAAAAAGAGGAGAGATCCTTGGCGAACTGCGAAGCTACCATCAAGAGATGGTTTGCAAGTCTGTGTAATTGTTGGTATTGAAGGAGAAGATATCTTTTTCCTCATGTTCCTAGATCGTTTCTTAAAGAAATAAAGCTGGATGGGATGCTTGTGGTTGGAAGGTTAGCTTTTGTTTGGCACCAGTAAGGGGTAGATAGGTCATTCCTGGTCAAAGTGCACCATATCCATCCTGAAAAAAAAAAAAAATCACCTGAACTATAATTGCGCCAGGTATATTTTTCTATCAATGGAGCCAATGCCAAGTAAACGATTAATAGTCAGTTTAAGAATAGTATTTCCTTCCGCTGATTGCTTTGGATTTAAACCCCTAAAAAACAAAATTACTTGCGAAAATTGTACTTCTACTTCATCAGTAAGATGTAGTGCCTCTTACGCCTTTACTCGATGAGTTTTTGAGACCAGTTTCGTAATGAATTTCGCATTATGGCCAGCTTGAATTATAACATTGCCATGTTATATCTTACCTTTTTTTTTTTTTTAGTTTCTTTTTATTTCCCCATTCTTTTAGTGGCGTTATATATACAAACTTAGTAAGTTATTGTAAGTACAGGTAGATAACAATAATGTAACTGTAAGTTATATTACCACTAACTTTGTGATGGCAAATGGCCATTATACAGAAACATATTAGTTCTCGAGATTGATGCTCCTTTCATATATAAATATATTTAATGGTATATAGGTTTTCTCTTTTGTTTTATTATTTTAGCTGAAACCCTATTGGTGGAGATATACATACTATATATGTCCGTTATATTGGTGAATCCTTTTTTGTCTTCTTCTGTATTCTTTCTATTACACTTCTTTATATATGTATGTGTGTTTTCTCCCTCTTCTAGGACGACTTCAGACTCTCATCTTACCGTTCAGAGAATTCTCGGAGATATGTAGAACTAAAATAGAAATACCTTATCTAGCATCCCACCCACCCTCACTTGCTTCTCCATTAGTGATGCCATGAAATAAATTCCAGTCTTTTCCATTTTCTTCTTCAATCTTTTCCACTTCCCGTTTCTTTCTAGCCCTCTTTAAACAAATCCATATATAAGCATTTCCCATAAGTATCCCTTCCGTATACAATATCCTTTTCCAAGTACTATTTATTCTTTAAACTTCATACAAACCCGTCTCCTTTTACTACTGTTTTTTATCTTAGAAAACAAGTTTTTCTTCGGTTGTTTGGTATTTAGGTTGGGAAATTTTAGTTCTAATAGAAATTGTTGGTGAAATAGAATTTAAAGGACCTACTGTTGGGCGTCCTTTTAATTTGTTTTTTAAAGTTCTATCACCTGAAATGTTATTGGTGTGGTTGTGTCTGTGTTTTGTGGCACGAGCGGTTTAGTAAGAGGGCTTGTAAGTATGTTAAAGATAGAAGTATTAAGAAATAATCAAGAGAGAACCACTGTTTTTAAAATAAATATATTATTCTCTAAGCAAATTTAAGTACATTACAGTATCACAACTGTATCTTAATAAATGATATATATCTAGAATAAGGCAAATCTTGCATGAGTTTAACAGAGCGATTCCTGAAGTAAGTGTTCTGGCCTTGCAAGCAGAATGCAGACTGTATTCTTTGAAAGCAGATAGCAGACTGTCTGAAAGAATGCTCTGTCTAACAAAACAGTTGGCCAAGTAGCACTGTATTAATTTAACGGATTTTTGTGCCTTTGTTTCCCTAATAGCAATGACCCCACATTATAGTACCTGACTCTTTTCACTGCACTAAGATCCATTTCAAATATTAACAAAATTAAATTTTTGATACTATAAAATATTCTAAACTATTTTTCAAAACTATTATTTTCTTTTATTTCTTTCTTCCACTACACACCTAACAAAAATTATATTCTTTTCTATTTTCCTTAGTGTGGTTTTAAATTAAAAACAAAAAAATCGCAAGAATCGCAAACTCAATATTGCATACAGAGACCAATACTAGAATACGATACAATTTTCCGGTCACAATCCTCAACAGAAGTGGAACATTATTTACTGTTTCTTTATTTTGCTCACTGTTTCACAAAAATGGCTCGAAATGATTTTATCTCAATATTGAATATTTTCTATATTTAAATCCCTAATATTCTTATTTGCAAAGTTTTTCCAGGAAAATTGATTTGGGGAGCATGCTTCTCAGGGAAAGGAAAGTTTCGGCTATCGTTTGAAGTGCGATATCAGTATAATCATTTATAAAGTTCCAATTAACCCGGAAATGCGATTTTACAGAGAGATTTTTGTTTTTTTTTAATGATTTTGCCGAATTATCGTGCAAACTGTTCCTAATGAATTTTCTTTAAACTTGGAATAATTTACTGTACAAATATAAACCTTTCACATTTATCGGATACGTTTTTCCGAAAAAAAAGTTTTTTTTTTTTTTAAGGTTCTTTTCAAGGAATCTACGACGTTTAGATTTCAAATGTTATTGGGAGTTTTTGTTCACATGGCCCTGTCTTCTGGATTCAGCCATTAACTTCCATGGCAGATACATTATCTCCAACCACCTCTATTATTCGTGTAAGGAAAAGTAACTAAAAATTTGTCAATTTTTACTTTCTCTTACCCCTCCTAGTAAGAGGAATTATTGTAATTGTTTCAAATTTTCCACATCGAGTTTCATCGGAAATATCCGTTTTGAGGTCCCCTGGGTTTAAAAAAGTGTTTTTTAGCAAATGGTCTTTGTGTGTGTGTGTGTGTGTGTGTGTGTGTGTGTGTGTGTGTAATATGTATGTATTGAACAGCATAGCTCAAAAACGAAAAACCGTAAAAAGTTGAAACTTGATATTCCGTTTAGGTATCACCATGGGATCTGATTGTACGTTATCTCTCAAAATTTCTCAACCGGAAGTACCACTTTACTAGTTGTTTTTTTTTTACGTTTCTGCGTTTTTCTTAAAAATTGCTCCGACGATTTTCTTCAAACCTAGTATGTCAACTACATATACAAAGAGCTACAACTTATAATAAATGACTAAGAACTAACAAATAATGTTAATTAGAATTGAATATGTTGTTGAAATTCCGAGTTTGAAAAAATCGGATAACCGGAAGAGCTTTTACTTTACCACTTTACTAAATCATCGTTTCACTTTTTCGCGATTTTCTCAAAATTGGCTTCGACAATTTTCTTGAAACTTCCTATATAAACTAAGCATACAAAGATCTACAACTTTTATTTAAAACATTTCTCTGGGAAAATTCATTTAAGGGTACTTTTAGGGGAGGGGTGGGATTATGTTTTCCTATAAAGTGCAATGTACAATTCTACCATCCAAACAAAATTAATTAGAAATAAATAAATGGCCAAAATTTCGAGTTTCACGCAAATTAGTAAACCGGAAGTGCGCTTATACTGAACAGTTTTTTCAGTTTTCGACTAATCTTATTAAATTAGGTACACAGACTATAAAATTTGTCAATTATAATTCTGAGAACTGGAGTAAGAGAAAGTTGTGTGAGTGTTTCACACCAGATTTTTATATATAATTGTATAACGGCAGTTAGAGGGGAAGTCGGGTGTTTCATATCAGAATTTTTCTTTTTTTACTTTCTCTTGATGCTGTTGCTGCAAAAACAAAAATGTTTTCAGCGAAATCTTTGTATATTTGGCATTTGTATATATATATATATTCCTAGGAAACTCAAACTTTATATTCCATTTAGAGAGAAGAAGGTTAAGAGGAAGTGCGGATAAGAAGGTTTCGGTCAATAGCCGTTAACCGGAAATGCGATTTTAGTGATTGTTTTCTTTTTTCCAAAATTATCCCAAACATTTTCTGTAAACTTGACATACTAGCAACTAACTACACGCACATTAAAGCTGCTGATGTTAAGCTTACCTCTAAAGTCTATTTCAATAAAAAGTTCGGATTTGTATATTAAGAATCCCAAGTTTGAAGAAACAACGGCCAACCAAAAGTGTGGATTTTCTCACACAAACAACGCGCAAGTTTTTCTTTCAAACTTAGTATGCTAATTGTATTTATTTAAAACCTAACTCATTCATTCATTTTTTAAATAAGTGTAATATTTTGATTAGTTCATCTGTCGGTCAAAAGTAATAATTACATGATATTGTTATAGTTTCGTCCCTAGACTGCACTTTCTAATACTGCCTAATAACTTTGAAATTCTATTTCCAACTAGTGCTGAGTCACCCGTATGCATATATTTTGAATGAAACTGACATTTTGGCAGTTCGTTTTGGATGGCCGCAGCTTCCGCAGCAATCCTGGCCAAACATATAGCTACTTCTTGAACCCCAGTTGGGCCTTATAACGCAGTACCTCATATTGACTATGTATATTGAATTTAAGTGAAAATTAAGTCAATTTATTTGTAATATTTGATAATGATAGTGATTTCAAGGATTACTTAAATATGTATGTAATTACCTTTCCGTCTGTTGTGTGTTTTTAAGTTTTAAGAATCTTTCTTTTACTCCCTTTAAAACAAAACCAGGCCAACACAGCACCATCTATAGGTTCGGCTGAATATCAAGGACTAGCAAGAGAATTTACTGTCCCAATTTAAATTAGTGGTTGACGTTTATTTTATAAATGAAACGATTCATTACGAAATTATTCTGCTTTTAAAAAACACGCTATTTAGTCCATAGCTAGTTGTAATTAGCAATTAGCAAAATATGAAAAGCTTTTTTGTGCGTTCTATTTTTTAATTTTGTGATTCGTTATATTGTGGAAAATTCTGTTTATAATGAATAACTTTTTTCATTATCTTTACCTTTCATAGAAAAGTAACTCTCTCCCTCTGTTTCTCTTTCACCCACTTTACTTTCATCCTTTTAGAAATAAAAGAAATTAAATAAAAGCTTGAATGTCTCAGCTGGAAAGGTTGTTGCAAAAGAAGTTAGCAATTAATAGCACTAGATTGTAAAAAAATTGGTGAAAACAAGAGCAGTATGGAGTAGTTGGGAGAAAGAGATATGTGTGGCTGTGAGTAGTCGTAAGGTTACTTGTGCTCACAGGGACATAGAGTCTCTGTAGTAGTAACCTCTGAATGAAAGAACTCTACGGTGGATTGTGGGGGTTGTTCATGCTTACGCGCATAGTGGCGGAGGAAGGGGCATTACTCTGATTGAATTTTTAATAACAAAATGTCTTTTTTTCCTCTTTGGGTGCCTTTCTAAACACCCGGCTAGTTGGGTGGGTGGGGGGAATTTCCCTATTCTCCACTTTCCCCTCATAGTTTCCACCCCCTTTGTGCTTGCTCCGTTTTGTAAAGTAAAACATAAAAAAAATAAAACAAGAGGGCAGACTGTCTATGGAGGGGGCGGCAGTTGATAAAAAAAAGATTTCTAAAGAATATTAAACTGAGGTTGTCTTAAAAGGAAATAAAGAAAAAAATCAGGTTTCCAGTCTGGGACTTTAGAAAAAAAAAAGTGGGGTGCAGAGAATCCGCTTCATTGACTGCACCCCTGTCTTCTGACAATCCCCCCCAGTCGTCGGGAAGAGTATATTTTTGATAGAAAAATAAGCTCTACATCCTTTTGGGCTAACCACGCTGTTCTTTACCTACACTTGTCCCAAGTTATAAAAAAGCTGTTTACATCAGAGTAAACGTGGGTGTAATAAGCTTTTTTATCCCGCTTTTTATCGTCCACACTGCACCTGTCTGTCATTCTGTTCAGGAAAATATTCTCCCCCCTCTCTGCATTCACTGTGTGAAATAAGTCGCGGCAGTGTACGGGTTCTAAGTCCTCCTTGGCCTTGAATCATCATCAGTAATGTAAAACAGTGTGGAAGAACAGGAACGGATTTAGGATAAGTGAGGACCTAAGCTAAAATAATTTTAGAGGCTCCTTTTGGAGACAAGTTTTATTCAAGTTAATAGTTTGATCTGATGTTGAACAAAATTGAAATAATATAAATGTTAAAATATCTAAAAACAGGGAACAATAACTTTTTAATTTTTTTTTTGAGGATATTCTGGAAAAATTTGAATGCACAACTTAATAATCAAATTTGGAGTTCCTTCCAAAACGCGAGGCACTAAGCTATAGCTTATCTGGCTTATGTGTAAAATCCGGCCCTAGAGAACAACTAATTCTGAAGTTAGGGAAAGCGATGATAAGTTAAGGAAAATAGAGTTAACCTCCACCTCCTCTTCAAGATGCAGTGGCACTATCACTAGGGATGATGCTTCTAGATTGTTCAAACTAGGCATTGGAGTCTTTTTCGAGAAAAGCGTTAAACTTTTTATTCATTAGAATGGCATTTCCGGCTGGCACATTTTTAGACTTATCGTCTTGGATCGTCTAGATTCCAAAATGGAAATTCTATTTTGACTTTTCTGAGATTTTTCATGAATGGGTCATTATTTTATTATTTTTTTGTATTGTCTGTGGGGAGGGACCAAGCCCTATGCTATCCAAAGCCCTTCTGGGCCCATATAGCTACCCCAAAGTTCGAAGACTTCTCTGTGCACTGCCGGCCTCCAGACAGTGTTCTTCCGTTAGAGACAACACTGACCATCACCAGACAGTGAGCTGTAAGAGGCTTCTAGGAAAAAAAAAATCTAAGGGCAGCAGCTGGACTCGAACCCGGGACCCCCGCGTTGCTAGTCCAGCGAGCTCCCACTGAGCTAATCCCTTCCCTATGACTGAGTCATGCTATTCATACAAGATTTCACACACACACGCACACACACACACCAGTTCTTTATTATATTGCAATCGTTGAATAATATGACGATTATTAACTAAATTTAGTGATTAAAATTCAACTTTCACACACAAGAGTTATACACTACTTTCTCTCACTAGTGTGTTGAAAGTTAATTGTTTTGCGAAGTGCTGCCACATAGGCATAATCATATAAATATTTCTTTATACCTATTGCCACGTGTAATAATAATAATGTATAAGAGAAATATTTGTATATGTTTTAATTATGGAATTGTTGACAAAACTATAACCTTTCTAAAAGGAATCTTTTATTCTGAGATAACTTCTTCACATACTTATTTGAATCCAATTTTTGTTTGATTGATTGCAGAAAAAATCTAATATTTGACTCTTGAGCAAAGTATTCAATGATTTAATCAACAAGCCAAAAGTATAGTGTGTAACAGAAACATTTCGTTGAAGTAAACTATTTACACGAAGTTGATAAATTTACTCTGAATGGGTGAAAATTTGAAACCCGTCAGAAATAAAAGAAATATGCATGCGACAATGGATAAAATGCCAGATGATATAAATCCATTCAGTAAATTGGTACAATATCTCGTAATTTTTTCCTTTTTCTATTTTGGCCAGATCTTATTGTCAGGTTCCCTGGTAGAACATACAATGAAATATCATGTTTGCTGGAATTTTCCGTTTTTGAATTGCTGACACAGAGCCAATTTTTTGGATTTACTGAACTAAAATAAAACAAACCTATATTTCCGGTGAAAATTCTATTTAGAATATTTGACACTATCACTAATCTTAACTATTCTATATTATCAGCAGTAAGAGATGGTAAAAATTTACATATTGTATGCATATTAAGTTACTATGTTATTTAGAAGAGGAACTTTGATTGGAAGAAGCCGTTCTTTTCATTCATGAACTGGAAAGTAAACATTTTCCATGGAAATATCTTTAGAGGATTACCGTGTCACTGAGTGAACTCCTTAATTAAGTGTAGCAAAAGGAAAACATGGTAAAAGACGAGATTTTCCAAGAAAATGTCCTTCTTTACAGTTGGATATTACACTTGGAGAAAATTAAAACTGTGTCACTCCCCCTAACTTCCCTCCTCACACAGTTCTCTCTGTCTCTCTCACATTTGTAATCTTTTCTAACGTTAGCTCTAGATCTCTTAGCAAAGCAAGCTAAGAAAAATCGGGGTAAATTATGTTTTCCTTTTTTTTTTTGAATTTAATTTTCTTCTCGTTTTGTCGACAATTTTTTCAGCAGGAACACATTTTCTTTCTGTCAAAGCTGAAATATTTCAAAGCTTATATTTTTGGATTTTTGGAGGAAAAAAGTCGAAGAGTTGTAATTATTTTGTGTTCAGTGTTTACAAAGAATAATTTAGTAATTTTAGAAAGAGTTATCCAAAATGTTTGAACTAATCGTCTTTTTCATTGAGCCTCTGCTTAGCTCAATGAGTATTAAATCCATTCGAGTTAAAGCTATAGGTATATGATATTGTATTACAAACTCACAAGGTGTCGATCTTTGCATGGTGAATAGCTACAGTTAGTAGTGGACCCTGGTGGTTAATATCAGAACACATGTTCCGGTGTTCCCTCCGACTGTGATGGCAGCTAGTGCACTGCGTCCAAAGAGATCTAGTGTGCCCTCTATTGATGCCAGGATGAGACCACTCACCCTACCTACAGCACCCCTCCCAAATCAAGATCTCTGAGAAATCACAGAATCTTGGAAGGTTCTAAGGAAGCTATATGTCTTCCTCCAACACCGTGTAAACATCCAGGCTTCTCTGGATAGTTGGTGTAATGGAGTCTTCTCCATCTCTCCCATAGAATCTGCAGGTGTATCGTAATTCTTGTTCCAACTTTTTCAGTTTCCTCTGCCTCCTGAGCCTACAATATCCCGTGAGCTAACCCATAAACATGTGAGCACTATTTCTACTCAGACTGATGCACGCTTCAGATCTTTTCTGGTTATATCCGCTCTCAGATCTTACTTGGTTATAACCGCCCATACAGGTCTTAGCTTGCTTCAGTCCTAGGAGGGGGCCATGCCAACCTTACAGAGGCCCAAAAGGAACAAACGCTTAATGGGTCGACAATGGCTTCTCTATAAGCAGACCAGCCACCATTTCTAATGATCCTATGGTTTTTTGCCCATTAAAGTTACCTAGCCTACAATCAAGGCCGCCATAAAAACTTTCAGTGGGGAAGGTGTTTTGTCGCCTGGTGTTTCTCACTAAACCCACCGTGTCCACGCCATCAAACGTGTTACCTTATTCCGACTATCTCATTCTTATCTTGGTAGAGAGGTATTATAATCACGTACAGTTTTCTTTAAACTTATTATACTTAGCAGTTAAAAGACTTTGGTATTGCAATTTTATTTCTATTTGTTTCCTAGGATTTAATGTTTTTGCTGCAAATCGGGTTGGCCTGACTTCATATCCCATTCCATTCATACACCCATTTCGGCACATATATGTAATGTTATGCATCTTCCAGCTTAGGAGAAAATCAATTAATTATTGAGAACTGCATTAAGAGAGAAAGTGAATGTTTCACATGCAGTAAGATGAGAAAGTTGTGTGAGTGCCCATCAGATTGCCGAACTGCATTAAGAGAGAAAGTGAATGTTGCACATGCAGTAAGGTGAGCTAGTTGTGTGAGTGCCCATCAGATTGCCGAACTGCACTAAGAGAGAAAGTGAATGTTGCACATGCAGTAAGGTGAGCTAGTTGTGTGAGTGCCCATCAGATTGCCGAACTGCACTAAGAGAGAAAGTGAATGTTGCACATGCAGTAAGGTGAGCTAGTTGTGTGAGTGCCCATCAGATTGCCGAACTGCACTAAGAGAGAAAGTGAATGTTGCACATGCAGTAAGGTGAGATAGTTGTGTGAGTGCCCATCAGATTGCGCTATTTCTTTTTCAAGATGAAAAATTGCTTCTTTTTGAAAAATTTCATTGAATAATTCATTTCAAAGTTTTCATCAGATTCTAAGAGGAGCTCTGCTGTTGAAACCGTAATGTTAGGTTTTCTTTTGAACTTTTTATTCATTACTGCAAATAAAAAGTTGACAGTTAAACTTCCAATTACCTGTGACTCAGCCATACTAAGAATTTTTTCTTTTAATTATGTTAATTCTTCAGTTAAATTAAATTCTCATTAAATGTAAAATGAAAAAACTCAGTTTCTAGTTTAGTTTGATTTTGTTGTGTATCCTAATTATAATAATTGTTCCAATTCTTAAAAATAATTAATTTTATTTTTAAAATTACTTTCTTTTTATATAAAAAAAAGGAATAATAACTAGTCACTTGATTACAAAATAAAGTTAATGAGTAACTACTGTGAAGAATTCTTTTTTCGTAATTAGTTCTCGGCAGATTGTCTATGGACAAATTCTTTCTATTTATTTATACCATTTATTTTTTTTTTTTTAAATTAATTTCTCTATTTATTTTCTTTTTTCTTTTTTGTTTGCTAGTCTATTTATTAAAACTTATGCTTACACTAACAAGGATTAGTAAACATTCAAGGTGAAATATTAAAATATTTACCAAGAGTCCAGGAATTTGCTTGTATCAAGATATTTTTAAGTTATTCTTACTAATATACGATCTATTGCAATCGTATTTTTAGAGAGTAAACTTTGTGTGTGAATGTGTATGTGCGAGATTGTGAATAAAATCTGTCACATGAAAGGAGAGGGGAAAATTGAAGAAGTTGAAATTTGGTATTTCGCTTAGGCAATGATAATAAGTGTTGATAAGTATTCAATCAGTGTCAATCAACTGAAATAAAGTGTGCCTGTACTGATGTCTTTTTTTGTTCTTACTCCTGGCATCAGAAGAAATGTTGAGATCGTCAAATTTTAGACATCGAATTTTCTACAGAAGTACATGTTTTGAAATCCTCCTGAGCACAAAAAAAAAATGTTAGTGAGTGATATGTGTGTGACCAAAATATTTGAAAAACAAAAAATCGCAGGAAGATAAAATTCGTATTCAGTGTAGTTACTCCCATCGCTACCGACAAGAAGATTCCAGGCAAACCCATCACTGGAAGCGCCACTTTAATTTATGTTTTTTTTCTCTTCACTTTTTCGTAATTTTCTCGTATTTTTCTGGGTGAAATTGATTTTCGTCAGGTTTTTAGAGAATCTGTGATGTAAAATTTTTGTGTGTTTTCGGTTTTGTTTTTTTCATTCATTTATAAAAAATTCCAATGTTTGAGACAATTATCTAATATATTTAGTATATATTGAGTGTAACTAAACATTATTGAGTGTTTCACATCAGTTTTTTTTTTTTTTAATAGAAACTATCAAAATCTTTGGTTTTATTTTTGGCAGATTATGAATGATATTATGACTTGAATAGGAGCATTTTCTTTCCCTAACTTTTCTTCTAATAAAGATACAGAGAGAGAGTGAGAGAGAGAGAGAGACTGGGAGGGATTGAGAGAGAGTGAGAAAAGTTTATAAAAAAAATGAATAAAATGAGACTATATCTGATTATGTGGTACTCTATGGAAAATAAGAGCTTTTCCGTGGAAAACATGAAAATTTCACAGTTTGTTATCCACTTTCGTATGTTTCTATAACAATAATAATAAAAAGTGAAACTTCAATAATCTCACCATATTTTTTATGTCCTTACGGAGTTTACAGATCATATCGTAAAATATATTGTAGTAATGAATTTATCTTCTTCCTACTCCATTTTATACCTTAAGTACAGATAATAATAAATTTTTCTGTTTAGTACAACATGTGTTGTAAACGAGACTTGTGTAGGTTTTTTTAATTTATTACAATTATTGGATAAGAAAAAATCTGGTGAGTGAACCATTTACATGACTTTGTGTATTACAATGATTACAATTTTCATCGACAGATTTATCTTCAATCTTGGAATTTTTGCTAATCGTTTACTTGGCCGTAATATAATTCATTAATAAATTTGTTACAGAATCGTACAATATATATATAAACTGTAACCCAACAGTCAGTGTTTCTCTCTGTCAGTCCCAATAAAACTGAACAAAACATAATGACCTAATTATACAACTTAAACAAGATTCTAAAAATAATTTTTTTTTATAATAAACAAAAATAAATGTTTCAAA
Organism: Triatoma infestans; assembly: GCA_011037195.1. Taxonomy (NCBI): domain Eukaryota; kingdom Metazoa; phylum Arthropoda; class Insecta; order Hemiptera; family Reduviidae; genus Triatoma; species Triatoma infestans. Next base: position 113,922 of record JAAEAF010003357.1, on the reverse strand, counting down.
GAAAAATGATTGGTTTATTATCTTTTATTAGCATTCCTGGTTTGAAGAAAATATCTGAAGCCGTAAACGGGAAAAAATGAATGCAACCAAAAAAAGTCTTTGCAAAGTTTATTTTAACCTTTGGTCTGAAGTAGATTTCAATATATTTGGTGATTTAAGTTGGTAATATTAATAAGAATTAAATGTGTGGTCGACATTCCCATCTTGAAGAAACTCGAGTAGGAATAAAAGGAGCATTTTGAGCCAATCCAACATGGCGGCTGTTTAGTTTTTTTGTTGACCTAGTTAGACTATAACGTCCGGCCAGAGCGTCTAGGTCCCGGCTTATGGTTATAAGTGTGACCTAGGCGCTCCTCCCTGAAGGCAGGGGGTCCCAGGTCTAACCCCAACCGCCAACATCGATAGGCCCCCATTTTCCCTAGTTATTTTAATGATTTAAATGTTGTATCCATGAGTTATATATATTAGACCACCTGTGACCTCTTTATGCCCCATGTTATCTTAGTGGTTAAGATGGTATATCCTTGTATTATCTATCCTAGGTACGCGACACACCATTAAGATTAACCACTAAGATAACACGGGACATAAGGAAACGGCCGGCGGTCTAACATTTAGATGCACCATTTTAACCACTAAGAAAACACGGGGATATATAGTGAGCCATCTTTCACCTCCTCAATATTAAAGGTAACAAAACATTTAGTAAAAAATTCCAACGAGTGTGAGTGTAACAGAAACATTGCGTTGAAGTGAACTCTCTACACGAACTTGGTGAATTTGCTCTGACAATGGATGTAAATCCGAAACCGGACAGAAACCAAAGGAATATGCATGCTATGACGGATAAAATACCAGAGATAAAAGTATAAGTTTGAAAAAATTATTAGTTATGTAAATTGCAGTAAGAGAAAGTCGTTTGTGTTTGCGCGCGCACGCGCGCGCGCGCGTTTTGTGTGTGTGTTGTGTGTGTGTGTGTGTGTGGATGTGTTACATACCAGATCTTTATATTATAAATCCATTCAGACATTAATTTAACATATTAAATAATTAGCAATGTCATTAATTGTTCCAAAAAAAAAACTGGGACTACAATTAATAATTATCTGGATAATAAACTTTATTATTTGAAAAAGAAAATATTTACTGCTAAAATTAACACTTACTGATAAGATAATCATCATCAAAATATTTTTGGTCTGCGTGTAAAGTTATTTTACAAAATTATAGTTCCTCGGGCAAAATTAATGGGATTTATTATCAGAAAATTGCTTATCAGTTGAACAGTGTAATTAAGTTTTTATCAACAGTGATGATTATTAACTTAAAAGTTTTGCTGCCGGAAGGGGGGAATTCTATCGTGCTTTTTTAGGAAGGGGTTTGTATATATGTATATAACTTCTTTTTAGTACTAGTAATAGAGATTATTGCAATCGTGTTCTAATTTGCTTAATTGAGTTCTCACCGGAAGTACATGTTTCAAAGTGCTTTGAATACGATATGTTTTTTTGGGGGGGACGTAATGACAGCTTTGGTCATTAGTGCAGAATACGAAATTGATGTGTGGTTTATTTATTTTTTTCCCTGTTTAAACAAAATATCTCCAAATTATACTTAAATATAATAAATCTATTTATAGCTACTATCATGGGATCTTTCCAATAGATTTCGGACAATAATGATCTTAGCGAAGTGCGACTTTACTGTTTTTTTAATACTTTTTTTTGCAGTTTTCTCGAAAAATATCCCAGAAAAGTTTTACTTGAATTTTCGTTCATTATAATAATACTTTTTCACTTTTTGTTATGGTTGGCTCTGCAGAGCTGGGAAGCATCAGAGATATTTTCTGTTATAGCCTGCTTCTTTTTGTGGTCATCGACCGGTTTCGGGCGCTCGCCCATGATCAGGATGTTTTTGTCAAACAGTATAATAGATTTTCTCTGTGCAAGTCTATGTTATTACCCTAACAAAAAGATCCTGATCATGGGCGAGCGCCCGAAACCGATCGATGACCACAAAAAAGAAGCAGGCTATCACGGAAAATATCTCTGATGTTTTTCTCTTTTATTTGAACCATTTCTTTGGGAAAATTTTGCTGGCTTTCTGGGACGGGGAGGGTGCAAGCGAAACCTTCAGAGGCTTTCCGCTAAAGTGTTAAATCGAATAACGTCTGTTTTAGTAACTGTTAAAAACACAATACAATTAAATATCTTAAAAATAAAATAAAATCGGTTTGATAGATATTTTTTAAAATGTTAAATACCATTAATTAAAGCCTATTCTTTTGACATTTTCCTGGAAAAATAGATTTTAGGATGCTGAAATTTTAGTATTCTAAGGTTGCTGAAATTTTAGGCTTCGTTTTATGATGTGTCGTTAGTGCCATGTAAAAGACCCTAGCGTTAGTGAGCGCTAAGACTAAATATTCCAACTTTAAAAAATTTGTAAAAGAAAATTACATGAGTAGGTATCAAGATTTCTTGATAACTAGTTTATTTCCGATTATTTACTAAAGATTAATTTTTAGATTTTTTTTTTGGACAAAATATATTTTTAAGAATGTTCCGAGGTGATGTGACGACGCTAAGCTTAAAACGGTGTGATCTAATAACGGGCAGTGTTGCATATTTCAGTTTTTTAAGAAAAACCTCTGTATGGTGATGAGGAGGCGTTGCTAAGCCCCACCTTCTTAATTAATAATTCAAGAAAGAAAAAAGAAGAAAAAGAGGAAGGTGTTGAAAGGAAGGCTACAGGAAGACATATCCAGAGCGAGACCATAAAGGGAATCTATTTCGGTTACCTCGGACTGTTTGTGTTTATAAGCTTTCACGTAATCATCCGTTAAAGGGCGAGAGTATGCATGTGTAAAAGAGCATGTTAAGTAGTGAACTAAAATTTCACCCATTGGTTCGCCAAACCAACTAATTATCTTGCAGGTGTATAAGTTGTAAGATAACAATGTAATAATTCCAACACGGTTTACTCTGGGAAACCTGAGGTTGGCCACATCCCTGAAGAAGTACTTATGTAGAAGGAATAACACCACCTTGGGTTTGCATAAAAAAAGAAAAGTCCATTTGCCGAATGTTCATTCCATGTATTTGTACAATGATTTCACCCCATTACTGGTATGCCATGAATTTCCGAATTTGAAGGAAAATTAGCAGGTTGAGAGAGCAGTAAGAGAAATCGCACCCCAGTGTTTCATCCGTTTTCTTGGATTTTCAAGCCTGCAGTCAGGTAGGAAATACTAAATTTAAGAAATCAGGAGATTGGTATTGTCTTTTGCCAAACTCCTGGATATAATTGATCTAGGCACTGATCCAGAATATCTTTTCTTTCCATACCACTCCAGTAGAGGGGATAAAGAAGCATTCAAGTTCAGCTATCTCTTATAAACACTCCCTCCTCCCACTATTTTTCGTCTTCTGCTTTTCTTTTACCACTGTTGAAGAATGTTCCTTCTATTCATATATCTTTATGTCGTCTTACACCTACCTCATACTCCCTGGCTCCCTCAATTTCCTGTTATTATTTATTGGCAGCAAAGTTTAAAGTTTACCATAGCTTTTCTTTTTTTTTGTTTTACTTTCTAGCACTTTTCTTGTTGGGATTTCACCAGCCTTTTTCTTGCAGGCATAAAGCATTACATGGAAAAGAAAAAGATAAAGACATTATTTTCGACATTTAGAAACATAAAAGAAAATCTGGCGGAAAATACTCGCACGACTTGAAACGACTCGTATTACTTTAAAGAAAAACTTAAGAGCCTATTTTCCAATTAACAGCTCTGACACCTATTCCGTAAAATCGTACTTTCAGTTACTCAGTCTCCTTCAACTTCTAATTCTGAGTAATATTTTTAATGTATTTACCATTAATAGTACATAGTAGACGATAGAACCATATATTGTACTGAAGTTGTACTTTAGAGGAAAAGATTAACCTAGTTGTTTCACCAGAGAAACCTCCCTAAACTTAGAGAAATGTTTTACAAAAAACTGTCGGGACTTTGTGTGTGCTTTGTGAGGTGCTTGAGTATGAGAGTTAAGGAAAATTATTGGAGGAAACCAAGTTTAGAGGAAATGACAAAAAAAAAGCTCAGTATAATGTTATATTTCCGGTTGGCCGAAATTTGCGTGTCGGATGCGACGATGGTGCCAAGCAGTGTTTGAGGTTCTTGTTTTTTGACATAATTTGTTCTCACATACAGCATCCAATTCACATAACCGATCTTTCGCTAAAAACAATTTTACTTTCTCTTATTGCCCTTAAAGTTATTATACTTAATTTGCTAAATTGTTAAGTGCAAAAAACGACAGAATATGCACCAGCTTCTGAAGTTCGCATAACAAAGACTGGTGCAGGGACAACTATTTTATTGCCTTTAGTTGCAGGTTGTTTTGTTGCAACCAACTTTTTTTCTTAAATAGTCGTAAGAGAAATTTGGGCCTAGGACGTGTGTCTGCTTTCCCCCATAAGGAGGAGTAGCGGCCTATCCACGTCGGGTATCCCAACCACACCATTGGGGACAAGTGGGCTGGCTATTTCTTTAGGACGATCTTGGAATATGTCTATAAGTCCAGATTAAAACACGGTAAATACTTCCAACACACACTCAAATCTTATAGGGCCTGTGATATAGGTGAAGAAATGCAACTAGTTGTGGGTTTATCTTGCCCATAGACAGAATGTAGATTACCACCATAATCACTTACTCACTCTTAAGAGGTGAATACATTTTACATTCTGACAAACTGACACTTCATTGTAACTCACCGAGTTTCTCTAGATCTAAGGGATTTGATCTTCATTTGGCACTTTCACATATCGCTTCCCAACCAAAATTTGAATAGTCATTAATTGTAACACCTCGTCGCTATTCCCACATATTTCCCAATCATTGCCTGCAGAGGTTGTTATATCTGCTGCTTGGGTTTAGTGTAACCCTCATTGGCGAACTTTTTAGTTTCCGAGTCGATGAGGCTGCTAAGCTAAAGAACACAGTTTATTGATCAATATCATGAGACAATTACAAGTCCAATGGCATTCACGTTAAGAACACATCCACAAAGACATTAATGTTAAAAAACTAGTATAACCATAAACTTGAAGCAAAGAAAAAAAGGAAATAAATAATAATAGATAAGGTTTTTAAATTAAATTGTACAAATAAACAAAGATTATCAAACGTAAATATGATAATGCAGGAGTCCCAGAGAATCCAAGATAATTTGATCCACCAGTTGGGACCCTTTTTTCAAGCCAACGTCATCAAATCATTCTACAGTAGCCACCAAGATTGCCCCTTCCATCGAGAGCTGAACCGTAGACATACAAACCAGGAACCAAGTTCTGGATCATTGCTCTCATAGCTCTATCGTAGGATCAAAAACTAACGCAGATGGACTGTTTTTATCGAAAGCTACTGATATCTGTGTATCTTGGGGCGCCAGCCGTGTCAAACACATTAGAACTCCTAGTAGCTCATATATCCTTTTTTTTTTAGTAACTCGATGATACTACGTTCGACATAACATACATATCTTCCGTCTGCATATTTCTACACTTAGACAAATATATATTATATAATTTTCACTGACCTACAAGTGGCCGAAATAATCTCCCACAACGCAGTTGGTGTTCCATTTTACCACTTACCCCTAAATCTTTGCAAAACATGTACATATATATATATAGATCTGAAGAACTAGGAAATTTGCAAATCAATCAATCATCGTATAACTATCGTCGTAAAAGTTATACCATGCATTTCTGCTAATGCAACTTTCGTCCAATAAGCTCTTATTATTAAACAACCTAGAAAATTACAATTTAGATGCTGGAAGGCTGGATGACCTGGATGAAAAACTAATTTAGTTGGGAGAGAAATATAATAACCCCGGGCTGGAGTTGCCACTGCCTTTAATTATTGAACCCTGCCTCACGGGAGTGAATGAGGGTTAACCTAATTGTGACTTCCTTTTTTTACTTTCATAATTGCCAATGAAATTATATTTTGCCTTCAGTTTAGTGGTTCATTAGAAGCTGAGCGTCAATATTGCCACAGCGGATCTTCAGTAATAATTCATTTAAAAAACGGAAAATTGTTTCCTCACAAATATCTTCACTTTTTCTTGCTTCTAGTGTGTGTGTGTGTGAATACAAAATATCAAAAAAGCAGAAATACAATTACATCTGACAAGATCAAAAATGGCTCCTACGATTTTCTTAAAACTTGGCATGACACACATATCGAGGGTCCCTCATTATAAAAATATTATTTTAATCCCTCAAAATAAAAATACACATTGTAAAGAGTGAATTACAGACTCCAGAATTCTGAGTTTTCTCAGTAATTTTCTCGAAATTGGTGATTCCTTTAAACTTGGCAAGCTAACTGCACAAATATCCACCTACCATTTTTGTTTGCCTCATTGTTCCGGAAAAATTGATTTTTGGAGTGTTCTGGTGGGACTTTTCCACAATTGGTCCTAATTTAAACTCCCTTTACAAAGTGTGACCATAAGCGATTGAGTAGAGATCGCTACGAGGTAAACAAGTAAAATCCTTACCACCTTTATTTATATGTAATGCTAATTTTATGGAATCAATCATTGTGACACAAAAGCTGGACTTCATAGTTCTTTTGGCAGCCCTATCAAGGCGCTACCATTGAATCTCCAAGCGCACATCAACTACTCATTACACCCTCCTTCATCCACTACAATGTTGGCGAATGGGCTTGAATTGCGACAATCAGTCTCTCATCTAGAAACTGGCTCTATCGGTAAGAGAAATGAAATAAAAGCCGACAATCTGAAAAGCACATCAGTCACTCACCAAGCTTAAAATTCCATGTTCGAAGAGAATTGTCAATAAATTAGATTGAAACGCCAATGGTAGACAACTTTTTGAATCTACATGTAAACCTTTTTTTAATTATTTATAATGTGAACTCAGAACAATCGATTAGCAAATCGACATTCAGTTAGTAATTTATATTATTATTAGTATCATTGAAGTTATATCTGTACAATATGTTTGATTTTTTTTCTTTTTGTTCTATTTTGGTGACTTTTTTTGGACGAATAATAGATCATTATCTAATAATAAATAACATTTATAATGTTTGTCCTTTATTACGAATCGATCGGTTCCATTCGAGGACGCTCTTGTCTTTCTGTTATTTTTTTTTTTTTTTTTTATTACGAAAAAGTCTGAATCCTATCTAAAGTTTGTTGTTGACTTTAATTTTGATGCTACACGAAAGGTAGTACCTTTCTGTAAATAATTGATTTGGAGGGAGTTGTATCTAGGGGGCGAGCTGGTAAGGGTGGCGGGTCTTGCGAAAAGGAACGTCATAATGCGGTGACGTCACCACGCCAACCATAGCGTGCGTGACCGTATATTTGAAGCCCCCCCCGCAACCTTTTTTTATATTTATTTATTTTTCTTTCAAAATCCCCGCCCTTTCTGATTTCCACTAGCTATTATAAAAGCTCGTTTAAATTTCTTTTAGTCTTTCAGTTAATATTGTACATTAAAACTGTTTAGACAGTGTTTTTCGGGTAAGTAGATAAGAACATTCGTTAAATTAGGTAAACAAAAAAACGCAGTCGGCAACCTAAATAATGAAAATGCGATTTTTAAAAAAAGATATTCATGAATCGTTTACTGATCTCTTTCGAGAAATGGTAATTTCAATGATTCCCAGTTTCATGCAAAAAAAAAAAATTGCTTTATGTTTGATGTTTTATGTCAAAATGATTCTGTAATTTCATCTTTGTAGATTTATCTCTCTCATACTTTGTTTTGTAATTAATAGGATTGTAGCTGGGAAAAGGAAACCTGCATCGATATCAGTATCGATAGTAATGATGTTTTCCAGGTAAATTTTTGTTTTTTGTTTGTGTTGTTCCTGTCCGATGTATTTCTGTTAACAACCTTGTACTCAGTATTCTAAAATATTTAAAAAAAAATAATCTAGTGTGAAAAATTCATACGATTTTCTCTTTTTTGCAATTCTCACACTTCTAAATGGTTCATAAACGCGAACAATCCTCTTGCACTCATTGAAATGGTACTTCCGGTGGAGGAAATTTTAATAGATAACTTTTTGTGGGATCACCTAGTGATGCCGAATAATGAAATATCAACTTTAAACTTCATGCGATTATTCGTTTCTGAGCTCTGCTCACATACACACACACACACACACACACAAGCAAAGACAATTTTCAAAAAAAAAAAATACGCATATTTCCGTGAAAACTTCAATTTTGAAAATATGATAAAAAAAAAACTTGTGTGAAACAATCACACGACATTCTCGTGTAATTTTGAATAAACTTTATTGCTCTTACCATTATAGATAAAGGTAGTGGGGATTATAACCTGTTGGATATTTAGGGCATAAATCTTTAACTGTCAAATGTAATTTTCCCGATCTTTTAATAGGAGAGCTAAATTATTGTTTGACCGAAAATTGCAATAGCGGAAATAAATGATTTATGACATGGTGACTTTTTCTGCGATGTGGTTTTCAGAGAAAAATTATGTCTGAAGTAAACTCTAATGGGTCTAATGATTTCATGGATCAAATGATGAGAGGGTGTGTTGTGCGAAGATTTAGCTATGTAAGGGGGATGGAGCGGCTAAACTGGCATATCCACAGCTTTCTGAAAGCTCTATATCGCCTTCTTTATGGAGCTTCCTTAGGTCAGTGTTTGTTAATTTCTATGTAATTGTCTCTGTAAATATGTAGGAACATTCAGATGGAAGTATGTGCTGTTCAGCTAGAGTTTGTCTGCGTGTTTACGCCTGAAGAGCGCGCACAATGTAGTCAAATTCAGGTGAAACTTTAATCTTAAAAATACAAAAAATTATAATCCCCACCACTTATATGTATAAAAAGTTCAGTTTAATGGAAATATTTTAAGTAAAATTACCGTAAGAGATGTCATCAATTATTGGGTTCGGGTCAAATTTTCGAAATTGCGATTCTCCAAAATATAATATTTTGTAAATCCTACGGTACAAAAATAATGTTTTTAGCGAATATTCAGTACGTTTTGGTGTGTGTGAACAACATATTTCAGAAACGAAAAATTGCAAGCTCGACTTTTAATATTCCCGTTTTTTTAAGAAACATTTTTCTAGAGTACAAAAACAGCTGGCGCTGTCAGGTAAAGTAGTATAATCCCCCCTCCCCCCGCACGTTTATAATGTAATTCGCCTAAGTAAACGTTTAGTAAACATTACAAATTTAAAGAAAATGTAACAGTTATAATTGTAAAAATTGCATTTACAGAAAGTCTGATGAATGATTCACACCAGATTTTTTATTTTTTAAGAAAAAAGCTTAAAACTATTACTGACCTTGTAAAAGTGCTTCAATTTAATTGTTATCATAGGACTTAACCAATATCTTCTTGTCCCCAATACTATTACAGCATAAATACATTCATTTTCGGTGGAAACTCATAAATACTTTGAATATGGTTTTTCTTGTGATTCACTATTTATAAGTCCCATGTGAGCTTAATTATGAGTCCCGAAGGAACTTGTTTGCTTGCAACTGCTTCTATTTTAAAGCTTTTTTTTTTTAATGGGGCGCCCTGAGCCATTTTAACAGGTAAAACAACATTTACTGCAGCATTTCCTTGGAGGTAATCTCTTCCTTAATGGAACTTGGCCTCAATCATCCCAAAACAATTTTACTAGTGCGCACATTTTACGTCTAGCACTCCCAAGATGATTCCAAATTTCCATTGGGTAATGACATGTCTAGGACATACAACTAGTAGCGAGTTTCCCTGACTTTTTGGTTCTTTTAAAATTTATTTATTTACACTATAACGCTGAACATTCTCCGGTACTCACTTCCCGCCTAGGGTTAAGCTGTCTGTTGTAATCTTCCAACGCTTCTTCTGATAGCTATAAAAACACTTTGCCTTCCACGACTGCCTATCTAACCATTCATACTTTCTTATCTTTTACAACTTTCCCATCCTTCCAGCTTTTGCTACATGCGTTGAGTTTTCTTCTATGGAAGTCCCCCCTCCTTTTCACAATATTAATTATGGCACTACATTGTTCCTTTTTATCCTTTCTTTTCTAGTATTCTAGCGCTTAATTTACATTTCACTGGCGGCTTTTCCTTTTACTTTTCTCTTCTTTCAAGTTTCTTTTGAGATTTTCCGACGGTTCTTTTCTTCATTATTTATTTATTTGTTTTTCAAAGAACAATGTTCACTCACTTTTTCCGTATTTAGCAATTTTTACTTTCTCTCACCTTCAGAAAGAGGAAGTATCGCGATCGTGACAAATTATCCGCAATTGAATTTTTACCGAAAATGTATGTTTTGAGTTCTGTTGAGTTGTGAAAACTGAGACAAACTGTTTTCATTTACCCATTCACCATTGGTCTCGGATATGTGATTTTGTATGAAAAATATCTCAAAAACGATAAATGACCACCCCAAAAGCTCAAACTTGCTGTTCCGTTTAGATACTACCACCGCATCTGATGCGAAGGTTCGGGCAAAATCCATCAACCGGAAATGCGATTTTACTTATTTTTACTTCCTTTTACTCCTAGTAGGAGGAAGTATTGTAATCGTGTCAAATTTCGATATCGAGTTTTCACCGGAAATATCCGTTTTGAGGTCCCCTGAGTCCAAAAAAGTCGTTTTTAGCAAATGGTCTGTATGTGTGTGTGTGTGTGTGTGTGTGAACAGCATAGCTCAAAACGAAACGAAAAACCGCAGTATGTTGAAACTTGATATTCCCTTTAGGAATCACCATGGGATCTGACTCTGCCTTATCTGTCAAAATTCCTCAACCGGAAGTACCACTTTACTAGTTTTGCTTTTTACTTTTTTGCGATTTTCTCAAAAATGGCTCCAACGATTTTCTTCAAACTTGGTATATCAACTATACATACAAAGAGCTACAACTTTTATTTGAAACATTTCTCTGGGAAAATTCATGTATGGGCAGTTATGGGGGAGGGGTGGGGTTTGGTTTCCATCTAAAGTGCTATTTCAGTTTATTAGACAGTTTTGTCATCTAAATAATATTAATTAAAATTGGATTTGTTGTTGAAATTCCGAGTTTGAAAAAAATCGGATAACTGGAAGTGGTTTACTTTATCACTTTACTAAATTATTTTTTCATTTTTTTTCAAATTTTCTCAAAAATGGCTCCGCCGATTTTCTTGAAACTTCCTATGTAAACTACACATACAAGGATCTACAACTTTTATTTAAAACATTTCTCTGGGAAAATTCATTTAAGATGGCTTATGGGGTAGGGTTGGGTTTATGTTTTTCTCTAAAGAGCTATCATAGTTGATGATAGAATTCTATCATCCAAAGAAAATTAATTAGAAGTAAATCGGTGGCTAATATTCCGAGTTTCAAAGAAATTAGTAAACCGGAAGTGCGCTTTTACTGAACAGTTTTCGACGAATTTCATTAAATTTGGTACCCAAACTATAAAATTTGTCAATTATAGTTTTGAAAACTGGAGTAAGAGAAAGTTGTGTGAGTGTTTCACACCAGATTTTTTTCCAGTTTTACGCGATTTCAGTGTTGCCCGAAAACGGCTCCAACGATTTTTTCTAAACTTTATATTCTGTCTATACTATAAATACCTGTCACTTTTATTTGAAATATTTTTATGGGAAAATGTTTGTTTGGAGACTTCCGGAAGAAAACATTAGCGCCAAGCTTCCGCTAATTTTGTACCACTTCTCTGTGGTTTTCTACAAACTCTATATTTTACAGAGTAAGTTTTGGAATTTTCTTGAAAACTACTATAAAGGTTCTTTTTTTAAACTTGGCATGCTAACTGCACAAATATAAACCTATCAATTTTATTTGTCAATATTTTCTGAAGACATAATTTTTAGATGGTTTTTGACGTTAAATTCAAATGTGTTCGTTCAATATTATTGGTGCTCGTGCAATTTAATCATTCTCTACCTTCCTCGGTTGGTAGGTTGGCATCTGTCCCCACACACCCCACCCCACCCACCACCTGCATTTTATGTTAGGGGACAAATGCACAGAATTTGTAATTGAAAGAAAATTTGTCATTTTATAATGTAACTGTATTCAAGTGGTGGGAGTATGAATAAGTCTTGTGAGTGTTGCACATCAGATTTGTTATTTATTTCTGTCAATACGACAATCGTTTTGTCAATTTATTGAAATAGCACGTTAGATTTAATTATTTTTTTTAGTAGCTGTTTTTTAAAAGCTAGATTTCTGTAGTTTCATTGGCAAAATGCATTATTAAAGAAAGAAAACACTGTAAGCAGTTTTACTCTCTCTTACAGCTGTAAGTAGGAAGTGTTGTGATGAAATCAAACAATGTTTGTAATTTGCATTTTCATCCGTAAATATTATTTCACGAAAAATATGTTGAGAAAGTTATTGTGTGTGTGTGTGTGTGTGTGTGTGTGTGTGTGTCTGTGTCTGTGTGCGGGGAAGACAAAATATTTCCAAATCGAATAATTGCCAGATGCTCAAACATGATTTCCGTTCAGTTTCCACTATTGCATCCGACAGCGACGGATTCGGTCAAAATCCGACAACTGGTAGGGCATCTTTTGCTGATGGTTTCTTTTGCGATTTGTCACTTTTATTTAACAATTGTTATGTGACAATGGATTTTCCATAGGGGTCTGTGGTTAGCTGCATTGTTAAGCTTGAAGTCCCACTTTAGTAGATTGGATAATTAACTTTTTTTTCTGTCTCTCTTTATTCTGGCCCACATTACCATTTATGATAATTGAAATTCAGTAGATAATTTAGCGCATCGATAAAGTAATAACAAATGATATAATGAAGATGAGCTGGTATATGCAGATTGTGGCGGGCAATTCCACCAGGAGTGGGAGAAATTCTCCCAGTTATGTGGGGCGGGGCGTGGTAAAGCAACAGTGAACAAATCTGACCAAGTCAGCTAGATTTTACTATGGAGCTAAGGCGGAGATTATAATGGGGATCCCTTATCTATATCAACTATTTGCTGCAAAAGTGTTATACTCCAAACTCAGCTTAATTACTAACAGGGTATGTCCGTCCCTATTCGGCCCGCGGCACCCCAAACAATTTTACTTTTGGAGAACCTGAACTTTATATAATAGGGGAATATATATGTGTGTGAGGGGTAGTTGTTGAAGCAATTGGTCGTCCGGGGAGGGGAGGTCCTTGTGTTTGGTTCAAAACAAAACGGCTACATCATTAACTCTTTATAATCTCTTCCCCCCTCCCACTGTTGTTAAACAAAATTTTAGAGTTGCAACGTCTGCATAACATTTTACATCCTGTTCATATCGCCTAGGTTTATAGTGTAGTTTCCCGTGATTCATTTTTCTGAAGGGAGATATTTTTTTTGCATTTATCACGAATTCCTCTTCATGCGTTTCTTAACTTCCAATTAAAAAATGTTATTGAATTTCGAAATTTTATATTATTATTATTATTATTAATTTACATACTACTTAGGTGCTGTTAGTAAATGTATTGGTAGAAAGTAAATTCGCTAAAAATAGAAACAAAGAAACAAAAGAGTAGAGAAGATCCCGTGTGATGTCATTCCCACCAGGCTATACTTTTTTCACTTACACACTGCCACATTAGTAGATAGATTATAATAGATAACAGATCAGAAACTGCGGTGCTACAAAAGTGTTTGGCAAGGAATACACCCTATCAAAGGATGGGAGAAGAAAGAAAATCTACTGAGGTAGTAATGTCAGAGGAAATAGAATTTCTTCATTTGTAAATATCTCTTACAAATGGGATTTCAAGATCTTTGAGTGACTATGATTGGGAGGCGTATACGTAAATAAGGGCCTAAGGTTCTGAAGTCCCTTGAGAAGGAAGTGGTTTAGCCAAATTCATTAGGGATCTTGGCGCTGCGGCTGTTCCCCACATTTACACAGTAAATATAGACTTGCAGTGATAGTTAATATGTCACAACTACGTGGGTTTGGCATATTCACGGATAAACTCTCACAATCATTTATTCATACTTACACTTTACAGATGATTACGTTCCCTATAGATCTTTTAAGGTGCACTTAGCAAGGTTGCCACTGCCTGTGGACATCTAGGGATTTTTGCAGGACTTTGAACTGGATTGACTGGATACGCTGAGATATCTACAGAAATTTCAAATATGTTTCTTTAAATGTAAACAGTTATTCTTCAAAGCGTTTTATGCCTTAGGTTAAGTTCTTGTCTTTTAATTCTGATATGGTAGTCTTCTGTCAGAGTACGGACCCCACGTTCAATTGTTTCAGTTAGAAAAAAAATTCTAGTTTTGAAAAAAGTATTGTCAGATTTTTTGTCAAATAGGTATCAGGTTCATATCTAAAATCTTGTTGTAAGGGGGTCCACGGATAGATCTCAATCAAATATCAAATTTGAAATTTTGCGATTTTCAGTTCTGAAGCTGGGTTTAGGCTACACGTACACACAAACAGAACAATTAAAAAAAAAAACTTTTTCCTGCAACCGTATAATAAATAATATGACAATTACTAAATGAAATATAGTGAGTGAAGTTATACTTTTAATCACAATTGAGTGAAAGCGAAAACAACCGTTACGATTTCTCACAAGTCACAAAGTAATATTATTCAACTGTAACTAGCCCGACATCTAGTACAATACGTGTAAACTAGAATATATTGCAAAACAAATTCCAGATTAACACTGATTTGAAGTTTTGTACCAGTGAGAACAGGTTATAAACGCAGGGAGCATAGACATTCTCATTATTTGCATCTTTACATTATTTTTATATATTCGTGTTATATTTAGGCGCGACAATACATCTATGGCGCCCGAAGACTTCTCAGTGCCCTGCCAGCCTCCCGGACAGTGTTTTTTCATTAAAAAACAACACTGTCCATCATATTCAACACACCTGAGTACAATATTTCATTTTAGTTCAGTTGCCACACCAGCGGTACTTCCTGTAAAAAAAATTTTTACACAAACGACCTCTTAAATCAGTGAATGTTTTCCTGGCCAATCCTCTGAGATGCTCTTAGCAAATTCACAAACTGCGGAGATTCAATATCTAAACTTATTTTTGTAAATTTCTATTACGTAATATTTATGCCCTCATTCACTAAATTCAAAGTATTGAAGTCCAAGTTATGTAAAAATATTTTATCACTTTGTAAAAGTGTAACTAGAAAATTAAAAGAAAGTTATGTATTTCATTCTACTATCTCCCCCCCCCATTTTGGTTTGTATAAAACTAGAAACCTAAAAATAACACGCTAATGAGAGATTTTAATGGCAAATATTTCCTTTAGGGATTATTATAAATAATTATGTTAATAAACAATATTCATTTGAATGATTATATTCTGTTTTCAAGATAATTGAATGAAATAATTTTAAAACATTAAACAACAATATTCATGTGTGTTTTTACGAAATTATGGCTTATTTGTTTTATAAATAAAGTGTATGTAAACAATTTCTGATAGCAATGGTCTATATATATAAAATGTTTATTTTGTAATTGAGTAAATACATAATTTCAGAAAGACCAGTTTGTACAATATTTATTGTGTATATATATAAACAGCATTGGGATTCCATCCTTTTTTTTTTTGTTAATCCTTGAAGTGAATCTTTAGGATTTAAAGATAAATTGGATATTAAACTAAAAAAAAAAAAATCAACATAAACTTTCCTTATCCTCTTTACCACATTTTAAATAAATTAATTTTTGTATATAAACACCTGATATTTTGTTTTGTAATAATTTATTCAACAGCACGAATATTTAGCACCTGTTAAATCATATGTAAATATCCAAAGCCACCTACTTCGTAACCGGTGTATTCAAAAATGTAGTGAAAAGTGCTTTGCTCCGTATGCTGTTATATTTATATATCCTCGCTACATATACCCAGTGTTGCTGTTAAAAACAGAAAACATTATATCTCGCCAAGTAGTTGTGGTGGCAGAACTGTTTAGCCTATCAGCTGTTTGTAAATATTGTTAAATAGATTAGGATATTTACTGGTGAGGTTTCCCTATATGTGTATATTCATAATTTTTATTTAAAAAAGAAAATGTGGCATGAAACCACCTATCTTTTACGCTAATTAATACAATTTAATCTAGAAATTTTCATTAAAATTACAACGTTACAAGATTTAGTTGGGCTGTCATAAAAATGATGCTGGGATAGGTTTTTATACCTAAGCGGGCCTTACTACATAGGAGCGCTCTATGTCAAAACAAAGGAAGGCTGCAAATTTAAATTTAACCAAACTGATTGACTTCCAATATGCCTCTAAAATCAATTTTTTTCAGAAAAATATTTCAAATAAAAGTGATACGTTTCTATATATGCATCAAGTGTTCCAAGTTCAAAGAAAATCGTTGTAACCGTTTTCGAGAAAATTGCAAAAATGTCAAAAACGTATTTTGTACTTCCGGTAAATCAATTTTCTACAAATTCAGAATTCCAATAATGCTTCTAATGTATTTTATTCTGAGGTGGTACTTCAGAGGTAAAGCATCACGCTGCTGCTCTCCCCCCCCCCCCAGAATGACCAAAAACAAACTTTTCCGGAAAAATGTGATCCGTATTTATGTGTGTAGATCGTATGGGAAGTTTGAAGAAAGTCATTGGAGTCGTTTTAGAGAACATCACGAAAATTGAAAAAATACATTCAGTAAAGTCGCACTTCCGGTTGAAGGATTTGGCCCGAAATTCTCGTGTCTGATACAATGGTAGTACTTAAATACAATACAATGAGTTTGGTACGGCTTTTCGTTTCTGAGATATTTTGTTAACGTACACACACATACACATACGGACCATTCGATAAAAACTTTTTTCACGTATTCAGGGGACCCCAAACCTGTATTTCCTGAGAAAACTTAATTCAAAAATACGCCACGATCGCAATACTTCCTTCCTCTTACTAGGAGTAAGAGAAAGTAAAAATATATCTCTCAGTTCTAGAATTAAAAAAATCCCTCCTCCTTATTTGTCAGAGGGAAATTTTATACACTCCCAGGGAAACGAAGTTTTCTCTGAGAGGGCGACATCACCTAGTTCCCCTTTAGCAGACAATAATACCTCATACGTAAAACTAGTGACATGTCTCTCTTAAGGCTATTTAATTGGAAAGAATTATGTCTAGTTTCTGCCATCACTTTCTTTGGCTATATTCCCCCATCAAGATTTTTCCCCACAAATCGAATTGACGGTAATGTGCATTGTTTTTATTAATTTCGCTTTTATAAACTCTGAAGAAACCAATCAGATAGCATTGTATAAAACATCTAACCACTCAGAACTTGATATTTCGTTGACGTTCGATCAGGGGACCTGACAATAAGGTTTGGGACACCGGAAATACCGCTTTATTGAAAAGGTTTTCACATTTCTTCGACATTTCATTTATTTAAGAAGCCTTTTGGAAAGGTTTGGGGTTATGTTTCCCTCTCAAGTGCTAACTTATTATACGACTTTATCATCCCGGTAATATTAATCAGAAGTAATTATGTGGACAATATTCTGAGTTTGAGAAAATTAGTTGACCGGAAGTGTAACTTAAATGAACCGTTTTTTTCTTCTTTCTGCGATTTTCTCCATAAAAACAGGTTTCATTAAACTTGGTATACCAACTATACAGAGATCTATTACTTTTCTTTGATACTTTTTCTGAGAGAATTCATTGAAGAGAGTTTTAAGAGTGTGCGACGTTATGTTTTACACAAAAGTGTCATTTTATAAAGCTTCGATTCTCTCATTCATAGACACTGAAGGCAACTAATATCTACAGAAAGTCAGTCAGTTATAACTATTGCAGCAAGAGAAGGTCGTCAGTGTTTCACACCATATTTTCATTTCTAACATTTTCTCTGGAAGTTTGATTGGAGGGGAAAACTGCGCAAAGTCAAGTTTTTCTCTATCAAGTATCTCTTTGGTACAATGTTCGGTACTAACATCTATATAAATATTACGGTATACATTAAATGCATTGTGAGTTTGAAGGAAATCTGGTTAACCGGAAGTGCCTCTTCACAGTTGTAAGTTTTTTTTTTATTATTAGGAATTTTGACCAATTACTTTTATTTGATACTTTTTACCGAAATCATGTTTTTTGAGGATTCTGAATTATCTTAGATTGTATTTCAAATTTAAAAATACCTCGAAATCCAATTATTTGACTTTATAACCATTCTCTCTTCATAAATTACGCTACTGATGATGTCATAGTTTGGCTACGTGTTCATATAACAGTTTAAACTAAACGCATTTTAGAGGAAACTGTTAAAGAGTTTTCAGATGCCCCAGCGGCCACAGGATCTAGTCCACACCCTTTAATTAATGTCTGAAAATTACTGATCGTTTAATCTATATTGTAGCCTGTCTGGCCTTTTGTAGCCGCACCTGGTGGGCTTCGTAAAGACCTGAAACTTCTCCCCCTTCGCTTTGTAGCTTCTGCACTATTTCCTCTTCCAGCTTGTTCTGTTCCGCAAATCACTCCTCTACCTGAACGTTTCCACCCTATCATCCTTTAATCTATTGTAATTATGGAGACGGGTATACCCCTATCTTGATTAGGGTGCTAATCCATTTACGTGACGCTTCGTTAATTTTCATCATCCCTTTTCCCCTTGAGAGTGTGAGACAGAGAGAGTTACTGGAGATGGCAGAGTGAGAGGCTCTGTTTGATATGTGTGTAGGGGGGCCGATCCAGCCGCCAATTGAAAGCTAATGGTTGCGGCCCATTCCCACCTACCTAACTTCTCTGTATCCAGGACCAGCATTTCAGTGCACAACCTGCTGTTTCTGCCCTCCTCACCACTACCTCTTTAGTCATACCCTAAATATTGCTGTTATTTCCATCTATTAGTAATTAATTCATTAATTAATGGTTTTTAATTAAAAATTACTATTATTATCTTGTTTAATTTCTTATTTGATTGTTTATAACCTTATGAATGTGTGTGTGTGTTTCAGTTACTCAATAATGAAAATTCGCGGACTAATCAAAACATGATAATCCGCTACATATTGCCAGCGCACATTTGCATTTGATTTCGACGAATATCCGTCAACCGGAAGTGAGATCTAAGCGAATATATTTGAGAATTTTCCGTAATTTTCTCGAAAACTCCCGATTTTCTTTAAAGTTGAAATGCTAATTAAACATACTATAAATGTCTTACTTTTATTTGAATAATTTTTTGGATTTTTTATGTGGAAAATGTGTCTTTCGGGAAATTTGGTCAGGCGCTAAACTTTATGTTGGCGGAAAGATAGAAGCGCTGTCAACACAATATAGTTACTCTCTTTTCTACAAAAGTCAACAAGTGCAGTCCCTCCCCACCCATTCAATATTAGTTTAGGTAAGTAAATGTCCTATAGCAGTATTTGCAAATGTATATTTTGATATAACACGATCAGCTTCCATACCTACTATGCATTCAATAATATAGCTCCAGATATCAGGAATATTGTATTTTTGTTCATCAGATATCGTTAGTGTTCATATTTTAAGTGTGACCCAGGATAGCTTCTTCTTGAAGTGTGGCCCATTTAACCCAAAACTTTGGAAACCCATGCTCTAAAATACCACTTAATACAATGTGTGCTTATACCGTTTATATAATATAATTTACATTAGAAACAGTGCTGGAATTTCAATTTGAAACTGCCACGGTCTCCGGAAACTTAAGTGTTTTTCATGAAAATGACCGCGGAAACCTAAAAGTTTATATTACCGTTATAAGTTTAGTTGGCGGGTGATGATACATGCGCCTCCATCATACACTACAATAACATTTAGGTATACTATATCCCTAAACACTAATAAGTATAATCCTAACTACCTTCCTCTCTTTATTTCTAATACTAAGGTCAACTAAACCTATTTCTTATTAAAAATTAATGCTGCCATACTAGACATAGATATTGCATAAATCATATGGTATGTCACCACTATCCGGGGATGCTTTATGGTATAAATTCTCTATCAGCAAAGGTCCATTCATGTTTTATTTATTCACTTTTATGTATGCATACATATGTTCTTCTTGCATATAAAATAAATATAAACTAAAACTATATAACACACGTATGTGTATATTACATGGCAAGATATGTTTTTAAATATAATAACTTGTAAATAAATAAATACACATAAAACTGGGTATTATATGGTTTCTTGGGATGTTTTTATTTGTTTATTTATTTATATATTTAAGCGGAAGGGTGCCGCTAAAAAGTCTGCAATAAATACATAACGTGATGTGCATATTTTACATTAATATTTCGTGCGTCATGATGTTGCGGTGTGGCAACATATCTAATCGATTATCTCGATATAACCTGCATGCCCTACTATATATGCATGTAGGCAGGCATGGATCGATTAGCATACATTCTCTCATTTTAATATCCCTCCTATATATGTGATCTTTTTTTTAATTTTGCTGTAATCACTTTTTACTACGCTAAACTTAAATGCTAATATCTTCCTTCATATTTTAACTTTAAATGCCATTAAAACATTTTTGATTGCTTTCATTTATTGTTAATTAGGTTTTATAGCGTCTTTTTCTTTCTTCTTATCAGATTTTTCCCGGAAATCCATATTTTAATGTGTTTTATAGCTTTTATATATATAAGACAGGGAGACATGAAATATCTTATTGTTGAGTCGGATATAATTAAGGGTCCTTGGTAGGTGTACTGACTGGACACGCCTAAGTAGCCAGTTGTTTGCACAAAATGGGCAGGTTATCTAATCCTCTGTGTCAGAATTGTGACAAGGAAGTTAAGGAAACGGTGTACCACCACCTAGTTAGTGTCCCCGTACCGCCAATATTAGGTTTCGCATTTTGGGAGGGCAACATTCTGACGGGAATGCTTGGGGGGAGTTGTAGTTTAGGGGTTACCTTAAGATAGTGTAGTCAGGCCGGTAGACTACTGGAAGAGGCTTCTTGGAAATGGATTCTTTTTTCTTGGGGGATAAGAGCCATTATTTTGTCTACGCGCCTTCGGGCACCTATCGTTAATAATAATAATAATAATAATAATGTATGAACAACTCGAAGACATCGAAGACTCGGAAAATCGCAGCAAACTCAACACTGTATCTGAGTTTCGTTGAAAATTCCATCAATCGGAAGTAGACTTTTCTTTCGTTTTGTTTATTGAGTTTTTGGTTTTTGTCGGATTTGTTTTACTCTTTGTTATTTTTCAAAAGTGTCTCCACTATTTTCTTTGAACTTCACATTTCAGTTGAACTCATAAATTTGACACTTAACACATGAGCTTATTATTTTTATTTAAAACATTTTTCCCAGGAGCTTTACTCCTCAAAGAGCCACATCACTGCACAGTATGGTTACACCGTCTTTAAAATCCATTCCCACACCTTTATTTTCAATGCAATCTTAATTATACGTTTAGTAAACATTCCCAGCTTGTGAAGAAGTGAATGTTTCGCACAAGATTTTCTGTTTTTTTAAACGATAAAATGAAACACACCTCACTTGTAATTGTGCTGCTGTTGTCATTAAAACCATTTTAATAGCTTTCATTTTTTTTAATTAATTAATTTTCGTATTTTTGTGTAACGTGTGCTTTCTATCCATTAAAATAACCTGAAGTGAAGCTTTTCTATCGACGAATTATGTTGGTTAAAGTAATTTACTACTTACTTCAGTTATTTTAGTCTTAACATCGAGTTTTTTTATACTTTGATAATATTCTTTTTTCAGCTAAATTATGTTAATAGTTAATCAGATTGTATGATATTGAGTTCTTAATCTTTAATGTAATGAAATAAGTTTAAAATATATATATATTTAAAAGTTAACCAACTTTTTATACAATTTAATCTAAAGTAAAAAAATAATGTCATTAGTGGAAAATTGCATGATTAAACGAAGAAACCTTGTTTAGAAAACGGATATATTACGTTTACTTTAGCTTTGTATTGCATTATGCTAACCACCTTATAATAAACAGCCACGAACCACAAATTATAGAAAAAACAATGGTGCTATTACACCAAGACGCAAAAAAAAGGAAGGACGAATGGGCATTCTAGAAAAAATAGAAATATAGAAACATAAAAACATAATGAATGACCAAATAAACTACAACTCAGACACACTCTTTCTAGTAATTCTTCTCACCTAACTATATTACAAACATGCCACCAACATAAAAGACAGATCTTGTATATTATATATATATATACACAAAACACACACACACACACACACACACACACCTGTAATAAAATTTTCTTCTAGTTTATGCGACTCAATTTTCTTGACAACGCTATCTCTCTCAACATATTATTTATATTAATATTATAAATATTATTTTTAATATTAGTTAAATAATTAATAATTAATTAATTAATATTAATATTGAACATATTAATATCACTTAAATGTAAATTAATATCATTTAAAAATAAGCATGATAAATAAATAGCGAATACATTTTGACTTTATTCTAATTATTTATTTTAATATCATCTCAGATTTACAATTTTCTACCAACCTTTTTACATACTCGTACATACCAATTTACCTTCATATTTTCTTATATTAACCTTGTAGGCATTTCAGTTAGTTATTTATTTTGTCAAGTATTTGACTTCATACATTTCTTTTCTTCAAACTATATCTATTCACATTCGTATAATGTACTCTTTAAATGCCCTCTCCTAGATGGTTCTGAGGAATCTGAGACGTTAGCATTCAAATGTAGGTTGTTCATTATTATTGGCGCTCTCTGCAATGCAATCATTCTCTACCTGCCTCTTTATTGGTAGGCTGCCACTCTGCCCCCCACCGCCACTTCTATATTTATAATGGGACATAATGAGCAAAATTTGAAATTTAAAGTCTGTCATTATATGTATATATATATATTTGCATTAAGATTAGTAAGAGAAAGTCGTTTGAGTGTTTCACTCAAGATTTTTTTTCTTTCTGCAATTTTCTTGCAAATATCTCCAACGATTTCCATTAAATTGGAAACTCTGTTAATTGCACATATTTATACACAACTAATCACTTTGATATAAAGTCAACTTTTCCCCCCAAAAAGTTCCTCGAGGTAAGTTGCGGGATGTTCTCTATGTGACATATTAGTTTACCTCTATTCTGTTCTTTACATTTTTCTAATAATAATGATGTGTGTGTGTGTGTACAAAATTACTCAAAAATGAAAATTTTGAGGTCCATAAGTTTGAAGGGAAATTTATCAATTAGATTTGTGATAATTGCAATAAAAGAAAGTTTCATCCCAGATTTTTAAAATTTTAATTAGTGATAAAATGAAATAAAGATAATTGTTTGCCTTTATTATCAATAAAGTTTTAAACAAACAGAAAATTAAACAATAGAAAATTGTTTACTTTAAAATTGGACGTTTATTAAATACTGGAATGTGTTGTTGTTTGTATTTGCTGAGAGTATGTTCTGCCTTAATTAATGTAGTAAAATACCTTGATGTAAAATCTTGAAGTACCTAGAGATGAGGTACACACTCAACTTCTGGGTTCTGGATAACTAGTAATCTCACTACCTCTCTCTCTCTCTCTCTCTCTCTCGATTCTGGGTTACAACAGGAGCTGAACACACTCTGCTGAACAGGGCGCCCCCCCACCTCCGGCCCACCATCTTCTAAACTTTATACATCTCTGCGCACATAAAGAAAACAGTGCCGCTGTAAACTCCTGCTTAATTTGGAATACACTCCATGTTTATATCGTAAACTGCCATAATTTCACCTGTTATCCAGTTATTTTAATACCTCGGTTTTTCTTCTCTTTTAATATTGTCGGAAAATATACAAACGTTATTATTTAGAAAATCACTTCATTTTTTTTCTTGTTCTTTCCAGATCTGTAGTACGGTCGTACGACGGTAGATGGCAGTTCTACCTGCTTTCTAAAAAAAAAAAATTAATTGGACCGAGTTGTAAAAAATTCTTTTCTCTAGTTATGTTAATTGGATTACAGAGAGAAAGAAAGCAAAAAAAAAAAAAAAAATAGAAAGACTTTAATGCACACACAATTTTTATGGTTTGTAATTTTTAAAACGCTAGGGAGAAGCATAAAACTAAATTAGAAAAAGGGAAGAAAACATGGCTCCAAAAGCATAAAATACTTTATGACGTTGGATGTATGCCGAGAAGTACTTGTGCATCCACATGAAATGCCTGAATAATTTTCTCTGCTAAATCATTTAGTAACGATTCCAAAATTATTACTTTCTGTAACTACTGTCGGTGTACTTAGTGATACTTGTGGTGGTGAACGTATTGCGATCCTGTTAAAATTGCGAAATTGAATTTTCACCAGAAATACATGTTTTGTATGCGTGTGTGTGTGTATATATATGTATCAATGTATCTTTAAATTTATAATGTTACAATATTTAGTTGGGTTAGCCATAAAAGTAGTGGTGGGGATTTTACTTGTACACCTGAGCGGCGGCCTTATGTTGAGAGCCCTATTCAATAACCAACAAAGCTTGCACAAATTTAAATTTATACTACCCCCCCATAACCCTCAATATCCCTCTAAAATTAATTTTTTCAGAAATATGTTTCTAATGAAAGTGATACGTTTTAATCGACCAGCAAGCATTCCAAGTTTTACAAAAATCATTGTAACTGTTTTTGAGAAAATTATAAAAAGAAAACAAAAAGATTTACTTCAAATTTAAAAGTTAATCGAATTTTCCAAATTCAATTAAGCTTCTCAGAAAGTTGGAAACCCATATATTGTACTGAAGTGATACTTTAAAGGAAAGATAACTCTATTGTTCCCTCAGAACACCCAAAAAATCATTTTCTACAGAATTTAAAGAAAATCGTTGTAGTGGTTTTGAGAAAATCATGATAAAGTGTGTGTGTGTGTGTGGGGGGGGGCATTCAGTAAAGTCGTATTTTCAGTTAATGGATTTTGTCCAGAAACTTCGAGTCAGATTTTTACTTTTTTTATTTACACCTACATATATACACACATACATACAACTATTACCGGTGAAAACTGATTATCGAAAATTTGACATGGAGTGGGAGAAAGTAATAAATCATATATAGACAAATCTTACGTATAATAAACAAAATGAACAGTATCGTTCTGATTACCCTATTTATAATAATAATGCCAAGGTCTAATTAATTACTTTATAAATAGTATAATTTTGAAGAAAATTTCTGAATTAAAATTGTAATAATTACAATAAGGAGAAAGTGGTTTGTGTGTTTCCTCAGACCACACATTTTTTTAATTATTATTTCTTATTTATCAAGGCTGCGTAACTTTTCCAATTCCATTTTCATTAATTAGTAATAAAAAAGAAATTTATTAAAAATAAATTAAAAAAAGTAAATAAGAAAAGTTTTTTACTTTAAATAAATTTTCTTTTTATTATTTTTTTTATTTAAAGTTTTTACTTGGAAAAACTAGGAAAACAGAAGGGTGTGATGGTAGTAGTTTGTCTCTCCCATGGGTTTTTCCTTTTAATTAAGTAGAAAGGTACTTTGCTTATGATCATCTTTTAACCTGCTAGATGGAAAATTCTTGAGAAAGGAAAAGAAGATTAAAAAAAAAAGAAAAGAAAAAGAAAATCTATTTGTGTTTTTAGCACTTACTTGGCGGCCATTTTAATTAGCGTTTTAATCACTTGTAGACTTTTCAACTTTCGGAGGGGAGGAAATATTTTAATTTATTTTGTATGAATTACATTTTATTTATTTATTGTAAAATTCATTTATGCTAATTTTTCTTTGATATCTAGAACAAGCAGCTATTGTGTTGGCCAAAGAACACACCTGACTATATCGTCAGGCTGGAAACTGGCCGTGTACCACTAAGTGTGTCGATTTTTAAAAGAATACTGTCATATTGGATCAAAATTATAGATATGGATGATAAAAGATTCCGAAGCAATGTCTAAACAGGCTAAAAATAATTGATAAAGGATGTAATAACAAGGCAGATAGGAATTGGTTCACTCAATTGCGATGTTGGCTCAATTTGATTGGCGAATCTGACATTGCCTATAATGTAAACTCCCCAAATTTAAAAAGAATGATGCCAGATTTATTGGACAAATGGACAAATCACGTTTTGTTATAGATATAGGAAAAGCTATTAACTCAAGCTGTAGCGCAGTATACAGGAATTTCAGCGAACTAGGCAACCGGAAAACTATTTAAATTATAAATGTGCAATAGATAAAGTTAGATTGATAAGTCAATTAAGAGTGTCGAGTAGCAAAATTATTAAAATATGGAGTAAAAATGTTGGCTATCACTGTATTGACACTCACTCTAATTGCACTTTATGTAATTTAAACGCTGAGGAGAGTCTCGAATACATTATGCTCCACTGTCCTATTTATAAACCTATCAGAGAACACTATTTGGCCAATTTTATTCCATTACAAAATTCTGATTCTGATCTTTTATATAAAGTCTTAACCATAAATGGCAAGGAGCACATTGATAAGTTATATTATTTCATAATAGAGTCACTTTAAGTTGAGATCTTTTGTTATCAATGAACGAGTTGTCTACCTTTTCATTATTTTATACTTTTTGCATTTTACGTTTTTGTTTCTTTTTTTTTGTAACTGTAATTTCAAGTTAATTATTCTTTTTTATGAGTAATGTGTAAAAACGTTATATGATTTATAAATTATGGTAATAATCTGTAGAACCCCTGTAATGTGTAATGACACTAAATACAGTAACTTATGTATCTATCTATCTAATCTAGAACAGTATATATTTTTGTCGTTATCTATCTGTGGAAAAATTGAGGAGTTTCTTGTATCAATTTCTTTTTACTTTCTCATCGCATACAGTGCCACCATTCGCTGAAAACATTTTTTTTTTCGTAAACTTGTATTTCCGGTGAAAAATCTATTTTGAAAATTCGACACAATCGCTAAGCTTTCGAGGAGAAATAGGATCTAACCCAAAAATCGAAGTGAAATTATTCCATAATCCTACAAATTTAGTTTAATTTAATTTACTTTAGTCTCAGATGCGCTCTCTTTCGCCTATTCTTCTCCATGGGACCATAATCCCAACGGTAGACGGAGTTCGCTATCTTGGTTTATACTTAGACAAACGTCTAACTTGCAACCCTCACACCAGACTGAAGGGATAGGGGACTAAACAGATAATTTAAACTTCTTCTAGACTGCCTGACCGGACGTTCTTAATTAACAACTGAAAACAAATAAACAGTCATGAAACCATTTGAGGATGAAATTCTTCCAGTCCAAAGTCCTTCGAAAAATCACTAGTGCTCCTTACAATGTCTCCAATCTAATCTTGCACACTGGTCTTAAAATTTCTTTGCTCTACCTGCCAATAACATTCCGTTGTAAAAAATTCCATGACTCCACATTTGCTCATCCTAACCCTCTTATCCAACGACTCTCCCACTCACCCTCTCTGATAACCGCCGCTTTCAGAAGATTAAAACGCGCTGGCTTCGGAACTTGCTTAATGATTAAGCCCACACACCTCTGAAAATAAATTAAACTTACGAGGGAATATCTCCATTTGGAGGAATCTCCTATCTTATTTTTCCAGGGCTATGTCAATCTCTTTTATATTCATTTACATTCGCATGCGATACGACGTATTGCAGTGAATATCAGGCGAGTGGAGAGAGTTTTTATTTCATCTTTATTTGGCAATAATGTTGTTGAACTCCATTCATTATTGAAAGCTTGAAAGAATAAGGTTATTACCATCTTCCTGAGCTAGTACTCTCCAGTTATCAGGTTTCATTAACTAAATAGAATTGTGAACTAATTGGGACGGAAGAATACTAGAAAAGTCCTTTAAAAGACTTTCCTTTTTTTTTGATGTTGTTACTTAAAGTAAATAAAGTCAATCAGCGAAAGTAAAACCAGCCTAGCTTCCATTCACTCACCCGCTTCGTTTTTCCATTCCATTCTCTTTTCGTAGTTAATTGTTTTTCCTATTAAACCTGAATGGAAAGAGAGAGCGCTCCAAGGCAAAAAGGGTAAATTGGTTTCTACTAATTTCTCTCTCTCTCTCTCGGGCTAATGTGTTTGAAATGGATAGTTTACTTCTTAAAAATTAAGTTAATTAATAATAGAAGTCGATTTTTAGTAAAGTAATGGCTAAAAACGTTAGTATTGTGATGGTATCTGCAGTTGATGGAAGATTTAGTAGATGGCGCATCAGTTCTGCAGCTCCTTGCCCTTTTGGATGAGAAGTGGCTGTATACGTCTAACTTTATTAGCGTGCTACCTTGATTTTGGGCTGTGCCTCACACCATAGTGTTGGCTCAAGAGTTTGGTGGTATAGTGTTATATAACTCTCAGTACTCTCTCACTCGGCCCTGGCTGTCTAGATAATTAGAAAAGTTAGCTTAAACTACTTCCCCACACTCCTGCCCCTCAATCTTGCTGAGTGGGTAAGTGAGTGAGTGAATGGTACTCTTATTACTGAAATTTCTCTTTCCCTCGCGCAGCGCGTTCCTTCCGCTCGTACACCCTCCTCAAGTTCAAGAGAACTCATCAACAGAGTCTTGTTCCTACCTCACCCCCACTACTCCCAGCCATGTTGTTGTTGGTACACCGTTTGACGTCGGCAGCTTTTCAACAACCTCCGGGGCTAATATTGATGGTAATTGATTCTAATTGTTTTACTCTTCCTGGATCTGTCCTTGATTTAACTTCTTCCTATCCAAACATTACCCCTACTAATATCACTTTACAAAATCGCCCTTCACTATTCTAAATACCTTAATTTGCCAGATTGTACTCTTGAAATTTCATTTAATACGAACTAAAGACAGATCAGTCTTTAGCTCGAGTTTTCTTTATACTAGGGAAATTCTTTTTTTAATTTTTATTTATTTTATATTCACTTTTTACCTAATAAATTGCATGATAAGCTTCTGATATGATTCAATAAACGACTAACCCCGTGTGTTGTCCAGCATAGCGCGAATTCGAGAAAACCATGAAGTTTTAAACTTCAGAGATTGAGGAAGACGTTAAATTAACACTGCTTTGAAGAAAGGCGGGTTAAGACTGAATAGCTACGGCCGGAAAAGTCTGCTCATTTCCTCACGGGGCATTGAATACACTAGAACGCAACAGCGCCTACAAAGTAGTGGAGAAATGGTGGCGTCTCCATTACACTTTCTGACGGACTGCGTCTCCAAAGGAAAGTTAAGAAGCCTGGGGATACCGGATATTGAAGAAGGAGATACCCACCCTAAAAATCTACCCAGAAATATCTAAAAGAAATCTACTTAGAAGTTATGCTGTAGGTTGAGAGGTCTCCATCCTGGCAGGTGTAGAGGTCACACTTAGTGATCTTCAAGATCTTAGGTCTCCTTAACCTTCCAAAAGAATGAAACAACTGCAGGGATTATTCCGTGATAGCTTGCCTTATTTTGTGATTATTTATCAGTTTTGGATGTCACCTATGTTCAGTGTAGAGTACATTAGCATCATGGCATCAACATCCAAGACATCCGCTAAATCGGTGATGACCATAAAATAAAACAGGCTGTCATGGAAAAGTTATCTGATGTATTCCAGCAATGCAGACCTTACTACCTTTATCTTCCTTGTATGAATTTAAGTTTTTCCGCATCTCATTTTGCACATTTTTTTTATTCACCCTCACCCTCGTATCTGACACGAGGGTTTCGGAAAATCCATCAACCAGAAGTGCGACTTCACTGAATGTTTTTTTCAGGTTTAATCGATTTTCTCGAAAACGGCTACAACAATTTTCTTTAAACTTGATATGTTTACTGCATAGATAGAAACCTTTCACTTATTGAATATGTGGGGCCGCAATGCTGGATAAATACCAGATATCACTTATTTCTAACACTTTTCCAATAAACTCATTTTAGAGTGGATTCGCAGGCCTCTCAGTTACGTTTAAATTTAAACTGACGCTACATGGTGTAGAGATAGAGGGAGGGCACCCACAGTGTCCATCAGATATATGTGTCTAACTTCTATCCTCTTTTTTTTTTATGGGCAGCCATAAACGGTTATAAACATCGCAGTTTTGAAGAAAAAAAAAATTAAATTAAATTGTATAAATTGGAGTAAGAGAAAGTCGTGTGAGTGTTTCATACCTGATTTTCTCTGAGCATGGAATATTGACTGCACACCAGATCTTGATATTTCATTTTTCAGAGAAAATTTATTTTTCTGATTGAATGTTGATCTTTGAATATTGAAGGAGCTTCAATGTTAGGTATCTATCTAAATTGCCATTTCAAGATCTTGTATATGGTCCCAGAACCCGCAAAATTTTACGAATCATCAAATCTGTTGTAATAATTCCAGATCTGGGAAAGGATTGCCAATTGAAAGTTGAAGAGTTACTATCACGTTTTCTGAAAAATGATTTCAAGTCTTTTTCTAGATTTGGAATATTTATAGCGCTTCCTCACTCTCTCTTGTAACGGCAAGAGAGAGATCCAAGCCCGACCGAGAGAAAACAGACACTCTCTCTCGTACTCTCTCACTCAAGCAGGCTAGAGTGGGAAATGTGTATATAAGCCAGTGAGAGCTCTAGACATGGATCAATCTCTCAGATTCAACCATATACATCGCATCGTGTCATATATCTACTCCCACCCTTTTATCTATAAAATCATTACAAGTCCAGTGCAGTTTGTGTAGACTTATAGCCATATTATAACAGTGTCTTCATATCTCGTCTAATTAATCAAACAAGTAGCCAAACCAGATGAGCTACAAAGACACATCATTCAGCAGCACGCTCAAATTTTTCACACGTGAAAAATTTCTTCAGGAGAGGGGATGATGTAACGGCAAGAGAGAGAGTCAAGCCCGACCGAGAGAAAACAAACTCACTCTGGTACTCTCTGACTTAAGCAGGCTAGAGTGGGGAGAACCTATATAAGCCAGTAAGAGATCTAGACATCATTTAATCAATCATTAATTCAACCATATACATCAAATCGTGTCATAACTCTACTCT
The DNA here is from genome assembly GCA_011037195.1 of Triatoma infestans. NCBI lineage: Eukaryota > Metazoa > Arthropoda > Insecta > Hemiptera > Reduviidae > Triatoma > Triatoma infestans. Next base: position 82,839 of record JAAEAF010003357.1, on the reverse strand, counting down.
AACCCTTTATTCTATAATATCATTACAAGTTCAGTGCAGTTTGTGTAAACTTATAGCTATATTATAATAGTGTCTTCATATCTCGTCTAATTAGTCAAACCCAATTTCTCTCCTCATCAACTCCATTATACTCTAAATAAGTTTTATTTTCTTTTGTTTCAGGCGCACACACCTCTGTTAGCTGGAAGTGAAGGCAAGCAACAAGTAAGTGAAATTAAACTACTACACCAAGCTTTTATTCTTTAATTATAATTTATTAACTTTAACTTTAGTTTAGCTGAAACATTGGTAATGATGATGCCGTCGTTATGGCAATTAACTTTACCAGAATAGATAGGTTGATGAATTTAAGCGAGCACACATTTTCAGACTTAGGAGAACTCGCTGTATGTGTTATGTATTTCTGTTAATAACTTAATTTTGCATACTATCGTACTTTTTCTGTTACTGGATGTGACTTAATGTAAGATTTAGTTGAGATTTGAAAGGGGGAAATGGTTGTTAGTAATGGTTGTTTGCCTTTGACCAAACTAATTACCTCGTCGTTCTAAGAGGCTACATCGTGTTTTGTATATTATATAGAATCGTCTGTAAAATGTAAGAGTCTGTTAATGTACTGATGAAGAGCACATAGGTCTATGGGTATGCTAATGACCAGAAATTGCATATATCAGCTATCCCTGCTGGGACTATGTGCTAGGAGTAGATCTTGGTTCGTGTCAGATAAGTTTTGTTAGGCTGTTTTATTAGCCTTCAGGAACACCAAGAGCTCTGTCGAAGTAGCTAATCCATTTCCGCTATGGAGACATTTCTGTATATGAATATATGAAAATATGAGAAATCATAGATGCACTTAGGCCTCATGGACTCACCGTTTATCCATTTACAACAGCCCATGAAACAAGTGGCAGAGCCCTTTCATCTTCCAACATGGTTCAGAACCTACTTAACCGCACACCCCTTAAGAGTAGTTTGCAGGGCCTCAATCCTAGAACATCACTCTAGAGTGGTGATGAGAGGATACGCGATGTTGTGGCTATTTTCAATGGTCTCGCCAAATTTTCGAAATTGAGTTTTCACCGGAAATACATGTCTTGAGGTCCGCTGCGCAAGCGAAAATGGTTTTTAGAAGAAATTAGTGTGCGTATTTTTATGTTTGGTCAGACAACATATTCAAAAACGTAAAAATGGCAGAAAGTTCAAATTTGATCTTTCATTTAGGTGCTACTATGGGACTTAACATAAGGTTTTGATAAAATCGATCAACCAAAGAACTACCACCACTTTACTCAACTTCGAAGCGGAGTTGGAAGCATCCTTCAAGCTAGCCACCGTTTAATTAGAACTGAAGACCACGATAAGAGAAGGTCGTGTTCTTTATAGATTCAGAGGCTGCTATATTAGCCATTAGCATGATTGCTCCTGACTTAAATGAAACTGCAAATCAGATGAAGACGTTTATTAGTGAAATAATTTCACGAGAAGTCGCATACCAATGGATCCCAAGCCTCTGAGGTATCAGTAGTAATGAAGTGGCAGATAGATTGGACAAATCTGCTTCAACCCACTGAGGCGAAGAACTCTGATCTGCCCCACAAGTATTTGTGGCCAATTTTAGACTTGCTACTGGCCACGACTATATGCACAAAGTAGATAGTGGCGTACCCCACTTTGCCCACTATGCGGCTATGTAGTAATTATGGTCTCATACTATCTCCCCAGGTCTGCAAAGCTCTTTGTCGTTCTGTATGTAAAGACGAAGATGCCACATCCTGGCATCATAGATCCCTATTATATTGGGTCTACATTACTTTATTGGGTAAATCCCTACTTTATCAGAGAGAAGTTGGGCGTATGGCCGACACTGGTATAGGATAAAAAAAAGTATGTGTTTTTTCCAGTTTACCCGATTTCCAGGAAAATGGATCCAAAATTTTTCTTTAAATTTAGCATGTGAGGTTTACAGCTTTACTTGAAACATTTTGCCGGGAAAATGCATTGTAATGGTGACTTTCCTATAAAGTGCTGTTTTTTATACTGACCGGTTCCCCTCCATCTGTGATAGGTAAATATTTTGTGAAAATCCAAGGTCGAAGAAAACCGGCCAACCGATCATTAACATCACTCATTGGATTTTAAAATTTTTCCCAATTTTTTTTTCCCCCTGAAACGGTTCTAATCAATTTCCATTTTAACTTTGTATTCCAGCAACACATATAAAGTTCTATAACTTTTATTTGAAAGATTTATTCTGGAAAATTACTGTTTAGGGGGGTTGGGGATTCTGTGGGAGATGTGACGTTCGGCTCCCCTCGTAACTCTTATGACGTTAGGTTTCACCGCTTGCAACAGTTGTGAGCAACTTAAAATATGGTCATAATTCCAATTCAGTGAAACTTTGTGAATTGCAGTAACACTGAGATTTTTTTTCCTAATAGTTTTCTCATTAAGATTGCAATCACGAAGATTGTAAGCTGCTGCTTTGTAAGAAGGTGCATCTTTTCCAAAAGATTTTCTTCGTAGAAATACACTGGTAGTGTCTCTTGTTTTCATAAAAAAGAATATTTGAGTTTTCCAAGTGAATACTTCATACATTCTATACAGTCGGTATTTCTGTATACCCAGAAGGAGATCTACAACCCGTATATGCGGGTAGTAGTAGATGATCTTTTAATAAATAAGGCTCTTGAGTTAAAGGGATGAGCTGTATATCGTTAGGCGAGCAAAAAAACGAGGAGAATAAGGGAATATGAAAATATCATCCCCAGCAGAACGAAGTATACTATCGACATTATGTTTCCTTTGTTCAGTTATTGTTAAAAGAGCCTCTGGCATTGTACCTCCCAATCTGGCAACATAATTTCATCACTAGCATTCGATACGAACAGTGGTGTTTTTTTTCTGCTCCCCATCCCCCTAAGGAATAAACTACCTTTGCTGGGTATTGCATGATTTGTGACGACAGATTGGGAACATCTTCAAATCCCTGTTTTCTTATAGGCGCTTAAAAAAAAAAAATTGATGAAAATCTGAGCTTCTGATCTGATCAAGTTTGAGCTTCTTGCTAGTTTTCGTTTTTTAAAAATTTTGTTTACACTCACTTACAATCTCGGCAATTTGTTTTTTCGTACTCAGAGTACGTAAAAACGTTGATTTCCCGTGAAAATTCAATTTCTAACGTTTTATATAGTTGCAGTGGGAAACTAAACATCGGTACCTATCCTTCCTTGACACTGTCATTTTTCAATCTTACATGCGGAAATAGTTTTACATTTCTCAAAAGGGTCATGCTCCCTGATTGCAGTGTTTCTATTGATTCTCTTTGTAAATAATTTTGAAGAATCTCTTAAATTGGGATTTTTTTTTTGTAAAAATGTTGTACACCAGGTGTAACAACCGTTAATAATTAACCAACTTCATTGTTACCAACTACTACCTAACCTACCATCAGCATACTTCTTTTTAAGACGCTGGTACAGGTCGTCAACTTTACGACGATACTTGAAACTAAGTTTGCTGCTTAGGAAAGGTTTGTTATAGCCTTTACTGGTTATATAGAGGCAGAAGAAGGAGAAATCTACAATTCCTACTACTTCCTCCACTTGTTATTAGGACAAACTCTTCCTCTCTATAAAGTTTTCTACCAAAAGTTAAAGATAATCTTCATGGAAAAGTTCCCCACCTCTCCGCATTGAAGCATGCAGCTTCCCTTCACACTGGGGCTCTACTACTATTCCAAAGATTTTACAGTCTCCTTTTCTTGTTAGACTTAATATTCTCCTACTTTCTTCTCTTCCCGCAAGACACATAAGCTCATTACCTAAAGAACTATTTCCCAAAGATTTGGCTCAAGAATCGTCTTTAACTTTAATACCATGGGCACAATTGTATTATTTAATAATAACATAATTTTGATATTTAAATATATTAAATTAAAACTATAGGAACTAATTAAATTGGTATAATCATAATTAAATTACACTCATAAATTCGCAATAAAATCAACTATCAATCAGCTTAAAGACAGCTTCTTGCAACTTTCCTGTATATTTTGGAAGCTTTAGATGTATAACGGAATTTACTTTAAAACCAAATCTACTGTGACCTAAAAGATCTATAATGGCTCTGATGTTTATGAACAAAAAAGGGGATGTAAGCCAATGAAAGTAGTGGTCTGTAACTTATATAACATGTAAGTGTGAATGATTATGTGATGGGAAACTAGAGTTTGCATCCGTTGGGGGACGCTACCCCCCCCCCCCAGCAGGCGTATATTTATTGTGTAAATATACATGTTTTGAGACGGTCACTGACTCAGTGTTTCTTATAAGGAATATCATCCAGTTTAAGCTTCCTGTTATTTTTCCTTTACGTTTTTTAAGATATTTTAAGTACTTTAATGGAACCAATCGCCAGTAAATTCACCAGAAAAGCTGGAGTCAGTAATTCCATTATCAACTTCGAGGCGCCACCATGAGCCCCTAAGCACACGTCAACTATGCGTGTCACCCTCTGTTACGCCCACTACAATGTATTGAAGAATGGGCTCCAACGCACGTCAACTATGCATTACACCCTCTTTTGGCGAATGGGCTTCAACTTCGACAGCCTTTCTCTCATTCATTCGTTATCTATAATGGTAAGACAAATTGAATAAAAGCCTTGGGAGTCATAATAGAGCTTTTAGTTCGCAGTAGTTTTGGTTTTACATCCACTTCTTTTACGTATCTGAAGATTCCAGTATACACAGGAAGTGTACATGAAACATTAGAACTGAAACGCTTAAAGATTAACCACCAGATAAACTTTAAAGAGTAGATAGTAGACACCGGATCAACTTTAACTTTAAGTCTCAAATCAACTTTTTCAAGGTTTAACAAAGGCTAATCCAACTTTTGAAAAAGCAAGGATTTCTAACTAGCCACATCACTCACTTCAAACGACTCATAACATCCAACTCTATCACTCTACATTCACGATGGTTACCAACGATCATCACTCTTAGCTCAGATATTTTATCTCTGTACAATAAATTCGGAAATTCAGTCGTCACTCTCCCACTGTAAAATTCGCTCACAAATATAATGTGTGTTCATCAGTTCATCACTAAAAATATTTAGGGAAACTAAATGCCTTTATTTCCGATGAAAACTCAAATCACAAATTCTTCCTTTTATTGTGCAGTTATATAAAGTAAAAATCAATTACTTATTTACCGTCAATTAATGAAAAAAAGGTAGTGACAAATCCAGGCTGGGGAAAATAACTAGTAAGCCTACGGCGAGATCTCCAGGGAAAGGCACCTACTACTATATTCACATGATTGACGCGTTTTCCTCACTGACAGAATTTCAGTTTTTCTTTTTTTAAAACTCCCCTTTCCTCCTTTATTTTTTCATAATAAATTCTTGCCAATTGTCAATTTACGTCATATTTTTTTTTGTTTTGCTGTTGATGGCTCTATTAGTCACAGCTTTCATTATTTGAGATTGATGGTCGATTATTTCCGAAAGAGGAGAAGCTATAAAAAGCTTATGAAAATCTGTTTTATTTTTTATGATTTATTGCATGCAATGTTTCTTTCCCCTTTCTTTTAAAATCAGTTATAGTCAATTTCATTATGATTTGTTTATATTGGGGAAAGTTGGGGAAAATTTTGGAATAAACAGTCTGTGCTGTATTACTGACACATCTATTGTTTACTTTCTCTTATCACTTTAAGAAGAGATATTGTTATCGTATCTTAATTTTCGAAATTTAGCTTTTGGGGCCCTCTCAGTAAAAACGCAGGAAACTCGAACGATACTGCCATGATGATCGGATCCGACTTGATGAAATTTCCGGTCAAAAAACAATTCCAGCGATTTTCTTCAAAATTCTTATAATATTTACCACATTTTTACCCTCTATCACTTTAATTCGAAACTTTTTTTTTGGAGGAGGAAGTTCTAGGGGAGATCACCGTGCAATTTCAATTATAGTGTACTATTCTATCACCTATATGATATTTATCATTAAATATATTACCAAAATTCTTTGTTTGAGGATAGTGGCTTAATCGGGAGATGCGATTTTACTGTACGGTTTTCTAAGATATTTGGGATTTTCTCCAAAAAAGCCCCAAAGATTAAACTTGGAACGCTAAACTGACATCAAGTCGGTTCTTATATGATTTTATATGAAGCATTTTCCCTGGAAAATTGATTTTACAGGGGTCTGGGGGGGGGGGGGGCACTTCATTTAGGCTTGGCGCTAAACTAACCAACCAGTAGCAGCCTGGTGGTCTACATTACAGTTACTTGCTAGATAGTAGAAATGCTTAACAAGCAGAAGATAAGTTTGTTTCTCTACCACTTATAGATAGCATATTTTATACAGTACGTATACAGTGGCAATTAAAGTTTGAGAAAATACCAAGTTTGAATAAATTTTTAATTATAGTAATAATAAGATTCAGATCAATTAGCATTGGCTATTTTGGTTAAATTTGGTCATACATCTTTCGGGGATAAAAAAAGAAAAAAAAAAAAAAAAGAACTCAGAAACTTAGATTTCCGCTAAAAACTGAAATTTCTGAAAATTATCGGAATAATACTTCCTTCCATTGTAAGGAGGGGATAGCAGGAGTGACTAGTGACTGATTGGTTGGTTGATTTATACAGCTAATTAACATCATGGCAAATATTTCTCTTCTATAACTTTCTAAACACGTATACCTAAACCATTAGTAAGCTCTCGATAATTAGTATACTGGTCTAGTTAATAGAGAAGCCATAAAAATACATGTGGCCTCAGTTTTCTGGGATGCAAAAGGCATTCTGCTGATAGATTATCTTCCTACTGGCCAAACAATTACGGGGCAATACTATGGAAAATACGAACTAAGACCGGGGAAATAATACGTGAACATGGCATGATGTTTCATTGAAAACAAAAGAAAAATGAGAGAAAAGAGAGGATGCTGGATAAAAAGAAGGAAGAAAGTCTTTTGTTCTATCTTACAGGACTTATGAAGGGGAGAGAGTGAGAGAGTTAGCGTGAGAGAGAGAGAGAGAGCGAGAGAGAGAGAGTGAGGGAGATAGATAAAAGGATCAAACAGCTGGAGACAATACCAATGCGACCACCTGAATGTAACAAACACCACTTAAATATCTGTTTGTTTTTTTTTTACTTTTTTTTGTTTTGTTTCCTATTCAATGAAAATAGTCCTTAGTTTGTGTCTATACCACTAGGGGATTTGAAATGCATAATCTAAGGCTGATAGCTAGACAATCACTATTCTATAGAAAAGTTGGTAGCAGAACTCTAGACGCTCTCTTTACTATTTTAAATTTACTAGAAAAAAAAAAAAAATCCTAATGGTAGTAAAAAATAGTAAATTAAATTTAATAGATAAATAAAAAAACTTGGAAAAGAAGGAATGCGAACAAGAAGAAGAAGAAGCAGCAGCAGAAGAAAAACAAAAGAAAGAGGAATTAGCTAACATTTGTAAGAAACAAACTGGAGATGAACTGAAAAATGGAAATTTCCATTTGATTTAAAGGATCTTATATCAAGGGATTAGAGATAGGAGATAAAAGAACTTAGCATTGCTCATAGGGATTCTTCAATAACTATGGAAGGCATTTCACTCATGTAGAATGCTAAAGCAGAGAGTACCTTGTCTATGTATGTGCTATGCTTTCAGTACATATTGCTGGTCTTATAAAACCAGATCCGAATCTAGAGAATCTATTGCTAGAATGAAAAAGAATCCATTCTGTCAAATTAAACTTTAAACTCTTGGCGAGCTTCATGAACCTTTTCATATTACCCATAACTCTCATCCACCAGAGAGAATTGGATTGTTTGTAATTTCTGCAAGTACTGACAAGTACAAAATATTAATTATTTTGAGGTTTATTAAAGACTCTCGCGATCACTGGATTGTGTAATAACAAAAGATTGGTTAATCACTGAATAAATACAAGTTAATTAAACAAAGCAATAGGATACAAATAAACAACCACACAAAACTTGTAAATTTCACTAGAACTTAGAAAACCGCAACACGATTAGAAATACACAAGGTCACTTTACAATACTTTATAACAAACTAAACTAACTGCAACGTCGTTTCACTTTTATATAGCAAGTTAGATCATTCTCGAACGTTCCAAAACGTTCTTCTTTCATTTAGTAGGTTGGTTTCTTTTGCTTTTATTTACTTCTAGTATGATCTAGAAGGCTCTACATTGTCTATAATGCTACCAAAAACAATTTTTTTTCATACTACACCCATGTATTATTTTATTGTAAAATTAAATTAACTAATGTTATTTTAATTTTCGTAATAGATTATTCCATTTAATTCAGAAAGTTCAGATAATAAAGACGCGAATTTTGGAGTTAACAGAAATTGGAAAGAAGAAAATAATAAGTTCTGTGAAAAAGAATCAAAAGCTCCTGTAAACTAGGTTTCATCATTAATCACTTTGCATCAACAGCCATACTTTGTTTTTCATTGCTTGTATATTTGACTTTTTTGTGAGGACACACAGAAGACCAATAGAAATGTTTCAAATAAAGCTTTCGTGTGATATTTTCAATTTAAAATATCTTTCAAGGTTCTTTTATTTTTAAGAAATTTCACGATTTAGAACGGCCCTAGGGAGGAAATAGCGTTTTTTGATACCTGGCATGCTTCTGGTCTTTCTTTGAATGTTAGCATCGTAATTCATCGTGGTTTCGGAGTTTTTCTTCTATCTTCCCACAGAACTTGCTGGCGCCTCTCCTTCCTAAACCTTACTACTTCCTATGCTGAGTCTGCTATTGCTCCAAAAGGAAATGCGTTAGCATATCCAGCCTATTTTTGCTTAGAGCAGTGGCACGGCTCAAATCTTTTCCAATCATCCCCACCTAGTAGAAGTGTTTTAACCTGTCTTACTCTCGGAAAGCTTCCGGCCTCATGAAGGGAATAATCTTTTCGTGCACCGATGACGTCCACTACAACACCCTTCACGCTAACATTCCCAGGCTCCTCCAGATATCCAGCAGTAAGTAACTCTGTTACTCCTGCTCAGATCATTTACTTTGTCTAGCTGTTCCTGTACAATTTTCGAACAGATGACCCATTAACTTCGATGCTTTAGTGGCGGCTCCACCATGATAAGATCAAATTTTTCTGATTTCAATCATTTCTGTCGATATTGAACTGGATACATCTTCCACTTTTCTCAGTTTCTGCTTGGAAGTTGCTGGGAAACTTTTGGAGTGTCTGATCCTTGGCCTTTACACCCTCCTACCCACATCCTTTCACAGGTCTTCGAATCATCTGCACACCACCAAAAGCCATGTTCTTTGTACTTGCAGAACGGATTCATTGCTTTATTTCCTTTTATTGCCTTGTGGAGAAATTCTGCACCAAGCTGTAATTTTGGAATGGGAAGTTGGCTGACAGGGTTTCTCATTCCCTGATGTCAGTGCGTCTATCGCTCCTTCACATTGAAATCTAATCATCAGATTCTCAGTTCTGGTGGAGCATATCCGCGGATATTCCTTACTGAGATTACGGTATACGCTTGTAATAAAACCAAAACCCAAACTCACTCTTGACTTAGGGCGTGCACAAGTAAGTTATTGTGCAACTATAGGTTTTGGCAAACCCAACCAGGCTCTCTCACTAACACACACACTACTTACTCCCATCACGCATCTGTACACTTTTCTTTCCGTAACAAACACAGACGCTACAGTGGAGCCTCCTAATTGAATTATACGCCGATTCGTCATTTTCAGCCATAGAATTTGTAGAAAGGAACTGAATGTTTGTCTGGTAAATTTGAACATAGTTGTGGTTGGTTTCGCAGAGCTGGAAAGCATCAGAGATATTTTCCGTGTTAGCCTGCTTCTTTTTGTGGTCATCGACCGGTTTCGGGTGTTAGCCCATCATTAGGATGTTTTTGTAATAACATAGACTTGCACAGAGCAAATACAGTTGATACACGGAAATATTTCTGATGGAATTTGAACATATTTTCGTCTGTAAAGGAAACTCAAAATGTGAATTGCCTATGAAAACTTGGGCTCGAAAATCTGACAAGATCTCAAACTTTATCATACTGCAATGAGGTAATATACAAAAGAGAAATCTAGCGCATATTGAGTTTTCAGAGTTTGTGAACTGAGATGATTGGGAAATCTATATCTTTTTAATTACGACTAAAAGTCGACGAATCGCTTACAATTACGTATGTGTTTTGTACCATGTTTGCTAGTTTCAATAAAATGTTAGCGTTTTCAATAAAAGAATGCGTTCGACTTTTATGAAGGTCATTCATTCTTCATGTGATGTGGTTATTCTTGGATGAAATTCGTAATTTTGTGCCACCGATTCATGTTTTATCCTATTTACCATCCACGAAGCTAAAAAATAAATCAATAAAAAAATATCAAATGGACTACGTTGAGGAAAATTGAAAAAAAATTTTTAGATCAAGAAATATTCGGTTAAAAAAAATTCTTATCGATTTTTTTTAACGTCGGCAGCGGTTTATGTTGTCTTCATTTTTCTTTTATAATAACTTATCAAAACATAGTGGAGGTTTTGTCACCCACTTTAACTCTCTTTGGCGATGATCACGTCCGTCTCTGCTCCCAGGAAAAGTTTGTTAAGACCAGAAATAATGTGAAGTTTGATATAGTGGTGGAAAGTTTTTCTCTTTCTCTCTTTCTTCCTCTGGTGGATGAAAGCCACTCGAAGCCACAACAAGAGAACTGTTAAAAGGAGCTCTACAGATTGGGTGGATTGTGGAACAAGGCGAGCGGGTACTGGATTGAGATAATCTTTAAACGGTGGAAAGCGTTTTGGCAAAGAGTTTTAAGGCCTCCGGCAATGAGGAGAAGAAGAAAATGGGTTTGCTGGAGGTGGTAGGAGAGGACTTAAGTCGCTTTCAAGTAGAGAATCCGCGTTCTCTACACCCCTCCCGTTCATCCATTGAGTCTGAGTCTCTCTCCCTCTCCCACTCTGCCTTTACGAGCCTGTTATCTCTGTTTCTTAGTTGTAGACCTCAAGGAAACTCTGTCACCCCTCCAATCGTAGTCTGCTGGCCTCTTTCTCTCGTTTTCTCTAATTTCCTTGCCTCACCCAATACTGTATTTCGATTAGTGATTGCTTCTACTTGAAGTAAATGATATTTATTCCTGTTCCATCCTAAGTGTGGGTAAAAGCCGGCTTTTCCAGGCAACATTTTAATTATTATTTATTTCTTTCTCTCCCAGCTTACTTCAATAATATTTCGCTTTTGCGGATTAATCAATTCTTTTCCAGCTATAACAACCAAAATTCATTAACAATCATGGAAATTAAAAATATACATCCTGAGGTCGCTTCACTTATTTTACAAATTAGCTTAGTTTTGCGAAAGAATATTTGTTTTCTCTTTCTATTTTCTCCTTGTAAGAGGAAATATTGCGATTAAGTCACGTTTTAGAAATTGAGTTGGCACCGAAATTACACAATCTGAGATAGAAAAGCATGATTTCAGCTCCAGTCACCCAAACTTTTGCAAATTTAAAGTGACTGGCAGCTGCCACAAACTATCTAAAAACATTTCTTTTGGAAAAAGTGTTTCAAGTTAAGTGATCTTTTTTATCTGCACAACAAGAAAGCAAATGTAGACGTTTTAAGAAAATTCGAAAATAAAATAAACTAATGCCATAGTAAAGTCAAGAAATTCTTAATAAGCTGCTACAAGGACATAATTGTGATTTAATATCTACGAGTGGCAAAGAAGCCATCAATGCATTCCTAGGAAAACTCAAATTTGACAGTCTTAACATCTTATGCCGTGCGTTTGACCAGTTTCCAAAGTTGCCCCAGTAAGCAGTGAGTTAAAAAATGCTGATTGTGTTGTGTAGATTGATCATTTAAAAAAAAAATATGAAGATATGAAAGATCGGTTCAAGAATCTACTAGAGCATATCCCAGATTGGGTTCCATTTGATATAAATGTTGCTGATGTTGAAATTGAGTTACAAGAGGAACTTGTTGAACTGGGGGTCTGAAGAGGTCAGTCCGAAGTCTATTCAGAAAAAGAAAGCATGATGTATGGAAGAATAGTGTCATTGCATGTAAATATCCACTTTTATGGGAGAAATCTAAAATGTATGTCATGGTTTTCCCATCAACTTATTTTTTGTGGAATGTTGCTTTAGTTGTGTGACACAATTGTTAACAAAAATTCGTAATCGACTTGATATAGTAAAAAGAGGATTTCTTGAATAGGGACCACCTATTTAATGGGATCCTATTTAATAATAGCCTTAGGAATAAATTTGTACATGTTCTTTGAAATAGAATATTTAATTTGTTTTTTAACAATTTCAGTTAGTAAAAATATGTTTTAGTTTTATCAGTTAAAATTTTCAATATTTGTAATTTACATTTTTTATATTATATTGGAATTGTTTAATTATTATTACCTTTTAATAACATACAACAAATATTTCATTTAGGAATATTAAGTACATACTACATATTTAGGATATACAAGTACATATATGGGGATTCACATATTTAAAGTTAAGACTCAGAAGGTTCACAAGAAAAAAAAGATTGGAAACCCTTGCTTTAAAGGAAAGCATAAGGCTACTTTCCCTTTGAACCATGAAACAAAAGAAACAATTTACATGGGTAAATGTTTCACGTACAAGTGGTAGATATTTGTGTGTGTAGATAATATACGAAGTTTCAAGAAAATCGTTGGCCGAGAAGGTTACGAAAATTTGAAAAAAATATCTTTCACTAATGTCATACTAAAATGTTCACTAAAATCATCGCACTTCCGGTTAATAGATTGTGCCCGAACGCTTCGTATTAATGCGGTGGCAATATCTAGCGGAATACCATGTTTGAGCTTCCTGCGATTTTTGATTTATGATCGATTTTGATAACACATATTCACACAAACACACAAACATACATACCTACATGACTACACATATAGACCATGCGCTAAAAACTTTTTTTTTCACGGGATCTCGAAACATGTATTTCTGGTGAAAATGCAGTTTCGAAAATTTATCGTGTTTGAACATCCTGTAATTTTTGGTTGTTCTGTTGTGATGACCCAGTTTTCCTGACGCGCTCTCTTCACACACACACCTAGACAACAATTTGTAAAAACCATTATTTCGTATCCTGGAGATCTCAACAAGTGTATTTTCGGTGTAAACTCCATTTCATATATTTCACCTTACCACCAGTAGGCAGAGAAAGGAAAAAAGATTGAAAACAATAGATTTAATTTAGAAGCTTTAATTATGCAAAATTTGAATTTTATTTATATTTTAATGAATTCTAATTGGTGGCCCTCTCTCACTCACTGCTCACTCTTCTTATCACAAGGGCATACAATGGTCATGTGAATGGGTACGGGTATCCCCACTATACACCGAGCACAGACCACCTTAATGTGATTCAATGATTTCCATTGTCACCATGGCAACTTAGACCATTGTAATCAAAATGATAATTATAAGCATTGTGGTCATAGCGAAGGACTGGGTATGAGAGGTTTAAGGTTGATATGGTTTCACCGCCAGCATAACAGAGGGCTCTCTGCTACTTACCAGCATTACATGTATGTAGAAGTGGTTTTGTATACATACACTCTCAACCGACTAACAAACCTCCCCTCCACCCTCTTGATGGTAATAATATTAACACCGGCACGGTTAGTGGTATTTAATGTTTGCCCCACCATTGTAATGCAATCTAGAATTTAGCAGTCGGACCGGCAAGGAGGGTTAAGGTCGGAAATGGTGGGTGTCTGTCTATACACCATACACCCAAAAATTTTTTTTTATATTTTAATTTAAGGTGCGTCAGATCAGCTAGTTCACCATTATACGGGACAGTTTATGCTACTTTTGTCTGTAAACGTTAAGCTTATTATGTGAAATAATGTGAACTGTTTTTGTTGTAACTGTGAATTTTAAAAGTGTTTTTTATAGTTTTGTTAATTGACATTGAAAATGTACTGAAAAGGACAATATTGTAAATATTTTATTTTTTCGAACTTTAAATTTTCTAGGTCAGGTAAGTTTTGTTTTAATTTATAACTATTAACTTTAACAGGACACCTAGTTCCAAAAGTAGCCACATGGCTCACAAGGAGCAACAGTCCGATCCAGCAGGCATTGTTGATCCAACATATGATTCAAGCAGGGACAATAAATAAAATAAAATAATGTGTTTTTTAATAATAATAATAATAGTAATGCATTAAATAATTACACCACAAATAAAACTGCAAAACGGCCGCGTAGTGCGGGTAATTCAGAATTACTTACTAAAAAAATAAAGTTAAACACCTCCAAAGAAGTGCAAAAAATCTATTAGTCAAAAAAGTAGTAATCTGATACGCACACAGTCTCTACAATCCTTAAGTGGATCCGCTAGAGACATTACACCTTTGATATCAAGAGCATCTCCCTTGACATGTCCGACTAATACCTCGCCAAATTTTTGTACCCCAAATCCTTTTGCGCCGTTAAGCCTTAACGATGAGCAAGAAACGCCTCAAGAGAATCCATTACCTAGCAAGTCACCAAAACCTCCTCCAATTTTCATTTCAAAAGTAAATAACTACCTACTGTTTTGCAGAGCATTAACGCAACTACTTGGAGCCTCGACCTTTGACTGCAAATCACGAGAGATAACGTAATGCTGTCTACTAAAACTGTGGATGGCTACAGAAAAGCAATAAAATATCTACAGGAAAATCAAGCTCAGTACCACACTTATCAGATGAAACAAGGTAAGGCTTGTTTCTACACCACACCATACCCGCGGAGGCCATACAAGAAGATCTAGAAAAAAATGGCCACAAGTTCAGAAAGGTGACAAATGTAAAACATCCAGCTACAAAGGTGCCACTGCCTCTATTCTTCGTCAACCTTGAACCTCAAGAGAACAACAAAGATATTTTTAATATTAAAGCGGTAGTGTATACAAGGGTCAAGGTAGAGGAACCATACAAACAGCAGAGCTTATCCAGTGTAAGCGATGCCAGCAGTATGGCCACAGCAAAACGTACTGTAACCATAGGCCAAGATGTGTAAAGTGTGCTGGATATCATTTATCCACTGAATGCACAAAGCCTAGAGACATCCCTGCAACTTGTGCACTTTGCCAGGAAGGACTTCCCGCTACTTATAAGGGCTGTGAAATTCATAAAGAGTTACAACGCCTTCGTAGGAAAACAGGCACACCAAATGGCCGCAGTTCTCAACCACGTCCAAGGAATGAAGAAATGCCTCTGCCCAAACCGACAGACTTTCCTCCTCTACCACAGAAGGAGAATCCACAGCAGCAGCCACCATCTCAGCCATCTACCAGTTACTGGCATCGTTCCGCTGGGGTCTCGGGGTCACCAACCCATTCCAACCTATCTCTACTGACATGACTACAATGATGACTTCTTTCATCTCTGAATTCAAATCACTCATCAATCCACTTATCAGTCTTCTTACAACACTTGTAACAGATCTCATTCCTAGACTTACAAAATGAACTCACGCTCTTCACTTAACAGTCTTCCTCATTCACTTGCAGTCCTTCTCTGGAACGCAAACGGGCTGAATACCCACAGAGACGAACTAGATATTTTCTTGCATGAGAAACGAATTGACGTTGCGCTAATAACAGAAACACACTTCACTGGACGATCGATCGTACTGTAACATAACCGACTACACCACTTACAGAGCAGACCACCCGGACGACACAGCCCATGGTGGCGCTGCCATTCTCATCCGCTCCTCATTAATTCATCATCATTACTTAATAGAACAGACCGATTCTCTTCAGTCCGTAGCAGTGACCCTGTCATGCCATCCATTCTCACTGAACGTGGCTGCAGTGTACTGCCCTCCTAATAAAGCCATCTCTTCTCAAGAATTCAGTGCATTTTTTCACAAACTGGGGCCCAGATTTGTGGCAGGAGGGGACTACAACGCCAAGCATCCGCAGTGGGGTTGACGCACAGCTAACCCTAGAGGACGGAGACTATTCAACGTTCTTACTGACTCTAATTACCAAGTGCTATCTCCTGACCAACCAACTTACTGGCCGACAGCCCTCTCTAAATTGCCTGACATTCTAGATTTTTTCGTTACTTCCCGGACTTTTACGAATTATACGGATGTCTATACACTTACAGATCTCTCTTCAGACCACAGCCCTGTACTTTTAGTTCTTACTGCGACACCTAAGTTACTTCCCTTCTAATTACTGTACCAATTGACTGGGACCTTTTCCAGACTGTACTAAAACGTAAACTCAACTTGTCCCTTTCCTTAAAAACACGAAGCAGTACATACTTTGACTAAATCAATTCAGACTTCTATCTGGGAATCAATTACTCACTTAAACCGAAAGACGTACACTAGACAGTACAACTTAAAAGGAGAGCTCGAGCGACCTGGCAACGGACACGTTACCCTAGTGACAAAACAACTTATACCAGAACTACAAGGCAATTGAAACGGAGTTTACAAACACTGAGAACTCAGAAATATGATGACTATATTTCAAAACTGACCACAGATCGAAAATCTCTATGGACAGCTACACGCCGACTGCTAGCACATAAATACATATCTTCACCTCTTAGACGAGATGACGGCACGTGGGCGAGATCAGACGAGGACGCAGCCACTCTTTTTACTCAACACTTGACAAACGTCTTTACACCTCACCCAGATATGACAGATGATTTACACACGTCAGAAGTACAACCAAACTAGAGGTACATCTTCCTGTCTCACTACCGCCTAAAGCATTTACTCCCTCAGACATTAAGTACGTCATCAAATCTCTACCTTCTAGAAAATCTCCCGGCTATGACCTCATAACCTCTGAAATTCTTCATCATCTTCCTAGAAAAGCTCTTATCTACCTAACCTATATATGCAACTCTGTTTTTCGTACTACATACTTTCCAATATTGTGGAAGTATTCCGTGGTGCGAATGATCCCGAAACCTGGGAAACATCTTCCTTCCTCCTATAGACCTATCAGCTTACTTCCGACATTAGGGAAAGTTCTTGAGAAACTACTTCTAAAGCGCATCAGCCCCATATTTGCGGAGCTTGGAGTTGTGCCTAACCACCAGTTTGGCTTCAGAAGGAAGCATAGCACAATTCAACAGTGCCACAGTGTAGTAGATGAGATCGCTTCAGCCTTGGAGAGAAAGCAGTATTTTTCAAAAGCAGGATGCCACACGCGATCAAAAAGACCCAGGCTTATGATCGCGTGTGGCATCCTGGTTTATTGTACAAACTGAAAAAATGTCTTCCCTCTACCTATTTCCTCATCCTGCGTTCCTATCTATCAGAAAGGTTCTTTCAGGTCAGTCGTGGCACAGCAGTCTCTTCCTTTTCATCAGTGGGGGCAGGGGTGCCGCAGGGGAGTATACTTGGTCCCGTCCTTTACACAGTGTACACATCAGACATACCTACAAATCCATCCACACTACTTTGTACATATGCAGACGACACAGCCATACTCGCAACAAGTGCAGACATCACATCAGCTTCACACAATTTACAGACACATTTAAATACAATAGAATCATGGGCAAAAAAGTGGCGAATTAAAATGAACCCACAAAAATGCCAACATGCCACATTTACTCTCCGGCGGGGTTCCTGTCCTCCAGTCTTCTTCAATCACAATCCTCTCCCTGTAACAGATCTGGTGCGCTACCTTGGGCTCTTCATTGACAAAAGACTCACGTGGAACCCGCACACAAGACTTAAAAGACAAGCACTGACTAAAAGGGCCAAACTTCTTTACAGACTTATCGGAAGACGATCCAAATTACCTACAGAACTCAAAAGACTGATATATATTTCTATAATCAAACCAATTTGGACTTACGGACTTGAATTGTGGGGTTCAGCTAAACCTACAAACTTACGTACCATTCAGACATTCCAATCTAAGCTACTTCGACAGATAGTTGATGCTCCTTTCTACGTCTCAAACCTTACGCTCCATAATGACCTCAACATCCCTTTCGTACAACAACTTTGCCAAGACAAAATATCATAAACTGCATACTACTCTCGCCTTTTGCTCTAATCCACTTGTACAATCTCTAGCCTCCACTACCATCCCTGACAATCCACCTTGCCGTTTGAATCGCCAGTGGCCTCGAGATTTCCTTCGGGACTGATCAGTGCTAATGGTATCCCGTAGAGAGTGCTACCGCTGGGTAGTTTCTCTCCTCCTGCCTTCTTACAGCCTACAGTTTCATTATTCAACATCCTATTTACTCATTGTATATATGTAATACAGATGTAAATTTCTAAATAAACAAAAAAAAAAAAGGTGCGTCAGTCAGCATCTATGGCCATTGGCGCCCGGGGCCTTCTTTTTGTATTGTTTTAATAATTATTATATTCATTATGCTTAATGTGCAGGCGAAATGTTTTTAAATGTTGTTGGGGCGAAAATAATCTGCGATATTTATTGTTTACTTGGGCGGGGGGAACTAAATGAATGTGACTACATTCTTCGTCTGCGTTCTCCGTCAGCCTCCAGCAGTACTTGTAGGCGCAGTTAAAGTTAAGACTTACTTCATAAGTGCTGCCATAACCCTCCTAGAATCAGTATTGTTGCCATAACCCTCCGGAAAAGTGTTTCATATGAAAGTGATAAATGTGCGCACAGTTAGCATTCGTTTAAAGAAAATCTTGGAACCGTTTAGGAGAAAATTCCCAAAAATTCAGAAATCTATTCCGTTTAGTTGCACTTCCGGTTTAACGTATTTCTTCGAACTTTGAATTCTAGCATTGCATTTAATGTATACTTAATATTCAGTAAGTAATAGAACCGTATTTAGTACTGAAAGTGCTTAACTTTACAGCTTTCCCCGGAATCCATCAAGTCATGTGTGTCGTTGGATGTGTTTGTAGAGGGAGTGGCTATAAAACCAAATCCTAAAAGATCTATTGTAATTCCCTTAGGAGTTAGTATTTATTTGTTCACAGAATGTAGTTATCAATAAGCAGTGTGTAATTATTTGTGTGTATGTGTGTGTAGTGGTAAGCTACAGTTTGTCTGTAGGTTCGCTGAGACCAACCAGTTATACACATCATTACCACCCCGGCAGGCCCTATGTGTAATGTGTGGGTGTCAGAGGAAATCAGTGTAAGTGTTGTCCGTAAACACAATAATTATTAATTGAAAACAATATCTTTAACTTCAATATTTTTGCCTTAAACACTACATAAATACCGAGGTGGTTGGGGTATATGTATCTATCCAAGGTAAATAAATAGTTAAAGTGATTAAGCGCAGAAGACCAGCGCCAATAACATCGAACAAACCTATATAACATATGAAAGTTAATGCATAGTTAGGTCACAAAGTCAATTTTTTCACAAATATGTTTCAATTAAAATTGTTAGGTCAATATCATCTGTACAGTGAGCATTCCAAGTTTAAAGGAAATCGATGTAGCCATTAAAAAGAAAATTCAAAAAACTAGTATACTTATCCAGTTCACTTATTGTAACTTCATATTGTGTTGTTGGTAGAAATATACATCGTACGAAGTGGTACTATAAAGCAGTGCTCCGCAACCGGTGTGCCAAGACACACCAGTGTGCCATGTGCCAATGCTATGTGTGCTGCCGCGCCCATAGCATAATAGTAGGTACAACGCAGGGGTGGCTAGCCACGCGCCGCATGTGGCCCGTCGTGTATAATAAATAAATAATACCAAAAGTGGTGAATAAATTTGACCACTATTTTTATTCAGTTAATCCGGATCTACACGATTGGATTCGAAATCCTTTTGCAACCAATGCTATAAATTCTGCTGATGCACTTTCTCTGCAAATTCGAGAGGAATTATTGAATTGAGTATCGACGGGATGCTTTCTGGATTTCGGTTAGGAAATTATCCCGGATTTCAGACCACGTTATTTCAATTCTACTCTCATTTTCAACGATATATTTATTTGAACAAAGTTTTTCAACTCTAGTGTTAATTAAAAATGAAACTGTCTTGCTGAAAAGGTCTTGATCAAGAACTTCGCGTTGGCTTTCAAATATCGAGCCATTTGTGTTCATTGAAACAAGCTCAGGGGTAATTCAAAAGGGCTACATTACGTTATATAAGTATAGTTCTTAAGTTGTGTATGTATTTGTATCAAATAGAAAAAATTATGAAATGTTTATGCATCTGTTCTGTATAGATACTGTATAGATACATTTACTGTTCTGTATAGATACATATTTACTGTTCTGTATAGATACATATTTACTGTTCTGTATAGATACATGTTTACTGTTCTGTATAGATACATGTTTACTGTTCTGTATAGATACATGTTTACTGTTCTGTATAGATACATATTTACTGTTCTGTATAGATACATATTTACTTTGTGTGCCATGGAATTTGGGGAAGAAATTGTTGTGCCGTGGGTAAGATAAGGTTGCGGAGCACTGCTTTAAAGAAAGCTTGCTGTGGCCATCTCCCCCCTAGAACAATGAAAAATCAATTTTCCTGGGAAAATGTTTGAAATAAAAGTGATAGGCATTTATGTGTATACTTAGTATATGAAGTTTAAAGAAAATCGTTGGAGTTATTGTCGAGCAAATCGCGGAAAACTATAAAAAAGTCAATAAAATCGCATTTCCGGTTGATAGATTTAGACTAAAACCGTATTGCTAGATTCGGTACTGAAGGGAATATAAAGTTTGAACTTCCTGCCTTTTTCCGTTTTTGAGCAATTTTTGTTCAAAAACACACACACACACACACACATACAGTCAGACGATTCGCACTCAGAAGAACTTCAAACATCTATTTCCGGCGAAAACTGAGTATCAAAAATTTGACACGATCCTCTTACTAGTAGGAGTAAGAGAAAATAGAAAGTTGAAACTTTGTACGATCTTAACCATTACACTTCCTAACTTTAGTGTTTTAATTCGTAAAGTTCTTTTTTAAAACTTTTCCAGCTCTTCAATTTTCCCGCATAATCCCCCAGTTTGGCATATTTTTATCTTTCTTTTTCATCTTATTTGTTGGAAGTTGAACGTAATTAATTGGATGTTGTTTCTCTATCGCTCTCTCACTTTTCTGAATTGAAGAACAGTTTAATTCTCTATTATCCTCTTCTTCCTTTACTTGTTCACAACTTTTAAATCAATTTAAATAAAAAAGTTTTTCCTAAAAATTAAGTAGAGGTGCTGAATCGGTGAATGGTATGATGTTAATATATATAAGATTAGGGCTTAAATTAATAGGCAGTGCCGGCTTCTATTGGAGGTAGAATTAACTATATTATTGAATTATCCAGCTGACAGGAAGTGAGTATAATAAGTTGGCAGCCCTTTTTAGTAGCAGTTGTCGGGCGTTGTGTTGAGGCCATACTTGCCTGGCTCTAACGAATCTCTATTCAACAGAATTGTTAGCACTATACACTACATCACGTGAGAATGTGTGTTTGTGTTGTATTTTGTGCCTGTAAAGAGTTGTAATGTCGTCATATCAACTCCAAACTACTAGCTCTATCTCTCTGCCACTTTTCCAACTACAACGCTTTACTCCTCTCTAACACACACACACACACACACACACACAAAAGCTCACGTAGCACAACTCTTGTTAGATTTCTGTAGGATTGTGGTAATCCACTTGTGTCTATCTATCTGTCTGTCTTGTATGACTGTGTCTGATTCCGTTTAAACATTTGTGCTAGCGGTGGGAGGGAAGGGCTTAAGTTATACTACAACAATGGCATATAATAGCAGACGTGTTTTAAATATTTATTATGGGAAACTTGGCATTCTAGCATTAATTATCAT
This sequence comes from Triatoma infestans, assembly GCA_011037195.1. Taxonomy (NCBI): domain Eukaryota; kingdom Metazoa; phylum Arthropoda; class Insecta; order Hemiptera; family Reduviidae; genus Triatoma; species Triatoma infestans. The sequence continues at coordinate 60,965 of JAAEAF010003357.1, read as the reverse complement.
AATCATTATGCACTTTTTGAAACTTTGGTTGGCAAGGTTTTTGTTTTATGCTTACATTCTCTGTTTGTTGTGCACAAAGTTGCAATCGTGTAAATTTTTGAAATAAAGTTTTCATCGGAACTTTTGAGTTTTGAAGTTTTTTGTTTACAAAAACGAATAATAGTGTTTTTTACGAAATGCTTGAGGTTATGCATGTATATAGCTCTACTAGAGTTGCTATAATCTTGGGGAAGTTTCGTCAAGTAGAATCGCCACTTTACCCAATTTGTTTTTCCAATTTTTCGCATGCATTCATAAAATAGGTATATTTTCTTTTATACTATCAATTCAGTAAAAATATATATGGTTTTATTTTGGTTCTATTATTTAATACGACACTTTTTTATGGAACCTGTGGGCGGAGCTTAACCGGTGTTCTTGTTTCACAACTAAATAGCCGTGCTATATCACTACGTATTACGTAAATACATCGCTAGAATTCCAGGTTAGATAAGAATTCGGTTAGCCTGAACTTGCAACATTACAGTATTGTTGTCTTGAGTTTTCCTGGAATTTTCTTGAACACGGTTTCCAATACTAATTGCACACATATATTATTAACTTTTCACATTTATTTGAAACATTTTTTTTTCCCCTGGAAGCAATGATTATAAGAAAGTTGCGAGAAAATTCTGCGACGTTAGATTTCAAGCGTTATGAAGTTTGGTGCAAGCGCTATATATTCTGTACTATAGAAGTGAACATTTATGTACTAGATTTTATATGTGCTAAAAACCAGCATACACCCCCCACTGCCACTAAATTTATGTTAAAGGTCACTTTTAGGAAAATTTGGAAATTTTTTGAATTTTATATTTGTTGTAGTAATTGCAGTAAGAGAAAGTGATGTGAGTGTTTCAGATTATGTGTTTAATTCCTAACTGTTTATTGAGACTTGCTTTCTGATTCGGGGGGGTCCTGTTCATTTTTTTACAATAATGACATTTTCAATAAACTAATCAATAACCATTTTGGCAGTGTTAAGTTTGTTAAGTAATTTGATTGATATGATGAAATGGAAAAGTCCACAGACGAAAACTTAATTAAAAAAGAAAAACCTTAACAAATTTGAAATATTTATAAATTATAATTTATTAAAAATGTCAGAGATTTGATAGTTAAATTACAGCAACCGGGCCGGGCCAGTGCTGCATTCCTTTTAGCTAAGGCTCTAAAAAATAATTCATATTTTTTCCCGCAACTGAATAATTAATCAAACCATTATTGATTACTTAAAGTAATTAGTGAATTAGCACGCTATCATTTTGATTGATACAAATCTTTTTAATAATTACAGGTTTAAATAATTGAACAAAATTTAAAAATATTAAATATCGATTCCCCTATCGGTTCACATCAGATTTATTTTCGATAAACGAATTTTTTTTTAGAAAAGTATTTTTTTTTTGTGTTTTAGCAATGTATAGATGTGAATAGTGTTGATTTCCATATGGTTTTGCATGTTTGCCATATTGCTTGCATTTTTAAGGTCATCAATTCGGTTGGTTCAGGTTAGCTTATTACCATAGATTCTTGACGATGGATGGACGAACATAGATTCTGAAACTGCGGTTCTAAAGACTACATCATAGTTCAACTGCTTTACGCTTTGCAATTTATTTGTTAAACAAAGCTTTTCAACGCTCTTTTATTCCTTTTAGAGGAATTACCACGTCCGTTTCCGACTTCCAGAATTTAGAGTTTCTTTGGAAATATAATTTTAAGATGCCATCTTATTTACTTGCTTAGTTCAATCCTCTTCCACCGTTAATTGCAGTGTGAGGCCATCTACACAGTTATTCTACCTGTCTCAGTTCAAAACCAGCATATCTCCTTCTTGCTTAGTCCACTCCACTGCCCTGTAGAGCATTTCGGCTCGCATTCCAGGTCTTACTCAGCTTTGCTCAAGTTGTCTTGCCTTATATGTCACTCTTGCTAACCCATATTTGCCTTTCTTCCAGTATAACCGCACCAGCCTATACTTCTGAGGCTGGACTAACGCGATCTTTCTCTTGGACATTCCTTTTATTCTGCATTTCAACAGCTTGAATTTCACTCCTCATACTCTTAATCTTGATGGCTGAAATGTCTGTCCTGCAGCTTTGGTTCTTTCATTCACCTCCAGTTTCGTGATCGTCTACACACATGAAATGGTGGAATCGTTCCATCTTTTGCGATGCCATAAGCATAATCCTGTCCACAAGATGCAGTCTAAATGTGAAAAAGATTTGTTCGGTTTACTTTTTTATTTTGTTAGGAGGAACTAGATTTTGATTGAATTAGCTCTTTCATAGATTTCCATCTTCATAGAAACTCTATACTCTTTCAGTACTTTGTGAACTGCGCCACCTACATAAAATTAAGGACAATTCAGTGAAAAGCTAAAGAATCCAGATCTAAGAAAAAGTTTGTTTACTGAAAATACATCAATTTCATTCCATTAGTATAAATGGCAAAATACAAAATGGCGGTCTTATATTGTTTCTGCATTTCTGCGAAATTTTGTTTTACCTTCTTTTACAATAATGCAATGAATATTCAGAGTTTTTTCTTTATAGCTCACAATAATGATATAAACCAGTAAATATTATGTTAGAAATAACTTGACATTATGCATTTTTTTTTTTTTATAAAATATTTTATTACACAATTTGATAATTTATAAAGTAAGTAACTACGGAGGAAAAATTAGTAAAAAAAAATTTTAAACTAGATTATTCCTAGAAATAATTAACCAATCACAGTGTAGAATTGAAGTTTTGAAATGTTGGTGTACGTTAGGTCAATCAGAAATTTAGAATTATCATGTTGACTACACCCACATAATATAAAGCTGGTCAAAAGCCTAAGTGCACTGTGTTGAGGAGTGTATGGTCTCTTTAATGGCGTTTATTGACAGCATTCAAAGAAAACAATTTCGATAATGTTCCCAACTATTTTATTTAAGCCTTGTTTATATATAATAAATATGTTTTTCACTTTTCTTTTTCTTTTTCTGATCACTACAAGTATATGACTACAATTTCATATTGATTTTTTGGGTGTTACGCTCCAGAAAATACAGAACTTGCTTTTTTGCCTAATGCAAATAGTTGAACATTATGTGAATTAAGTTGGTATACCTGCGAGGAACGCCAAGAAATTCTTTAAAAAATGTCTGATCCACTTCTTGCATTGCTGGGAACTTTTGTAGTGAAATTAGTTGCATTTTTCCTGTTAAAGTGCAGACAGTTCATGAGCCAATTGGAGATTGGACCAGAAGAGACAACATTTTTTTGTAATGTGTTAATAGATATCCCGTTTAAATTTAGTACTCGTTAGGAAAAAGAAAAAAATCTTTATCTAAACATGAACGTTCCTTAAGAATAATTATGAACGAAAAAAGGTCTTTACACGCGTAGAACACCAACGGCTATAGAGGGAACTTTGCAAAGGCTAGAGAGCTTCCCACAAAGTCTAACTCTAAAGAAGCATTTAGTCGAGAAGTCAAGGTTCATTCCTTTAAATGGTGTTGAGATTAACTGTATCCCGAATGAGTTATAAGTGAATCTGTAGCAAAACCCAAAACTAAACGGCGGCTAACCCATTACCCTAATAAAAATCTCCGCTTGCGAGGCCTTAGCCTTTCATCGGCTGCTGCGACAAGGATTTAGATATTTCATGAGATAATTCACCGTGTCCTAAAAGATCATTGTGGTTTCCTAGAATGTGGATGCTTAGGATGTACTCGCCTATGTAAATGTGAACTAAAGTCAGCCTTTGTGGGAAGCTAGCCCAAGAAAAGTGGCAAACTATCAACAATTTCTGCAGGACCTACATAATTGCAACTGAAGAAACTATGGCAATTACTCGTCTCAAGTTCATTCGGGATTGATCAGAGGATAAAAAATATCACTCAGGTTGAATATGTACAGGCGTACTAATAGGTCGGAAGGGATGTAATTTTCTGCATCTCCTAAAATAGGAGATTCTCATAGGTTTAATAAAATATACAGGGTGTTTCAGGGTTTCAAACTGAAAATTTGAACTAAGGACCTCAAAACAAGGAAAAAATTTCCTATGGTGCTATGTCCGCAAACGCTTTGTCTAGGAGATATTCACACCTAAAGATTTTCATTGTTACGAATTATTTAGGCATAGTAAATAAATAAAACTTATTTTATTTGTTCCAACTACTTTATTTATTAAATGTAAACATTAACATTCATATTAAATGTTGTTCAAAATGATTTCCTTGAGCATTAAGACAGGCTCGGCATCTTTCTTCAACAGCAGCAGTGGCAGAACGGCACTGGATATGTGTTATTGTTTCACAAGATTCAATTATCCTTCTTCGTACAGAATTAAGGTAATTGACCGGCCTTGCATAGACTTTTTGTTTAATGTCACCCCAAACAAAAAATCCAGTGGTGTCAGATCTGGAGAGCGAGCAGGCCAAGCCACTGGTCCTGCACGGCCAATCCATTGATTGGGATAATTAACATAGCCATTGTCGTGGACCTCTTCCTTAATGTGCAGGACAACCATCTAATTGAAACCACATGTTCCTTCTCAGTTGTAGTGGAATATCTTCAACTAAATCATAGTAATCATTATTAAGAAATTCCAAAAATGTGTCCGCAGTGAGTCGAGGTGGTAAGAAATGCGGACCTATTAAAATTCGGGTCTATTACCCCAACCACACATTGCACTGAAACTCGTGCTGAAAGTGATGCTGACGAATTGCATTGGGAGTTTCATGCAACCAGAGATGATTATTTTTCTGATTGAAGATACCTCTTCTTGTGACGGTAGCTTCATCGGTTCAGAAAATTTCTCCTGAAAAGTGTAGATTGTGATCAGCTTGATATAAATACCAATCTGAAAAATTTCTTCTTTTCCGTAAATCTTGCGGTAATAAATTTTGTACCCGTTGATAATGATATGGGTGACGTCCATCTGCAATGAGAGTTCTCAATATTGTAGTTGCCGTAACATATAATTCTGCACCAGCTCTTCGTACACTGGCAGATGGACTATCATCAAAATATTGTAATATGGTCGCACACCTTTCTTCATTTCGTAAAGGGGCAAAAATACCATCAGCACGTGGTATAACAGCAAATTTACCAGTTTCTCTAAGACGTTGAAACGTAGAGCTAAAGATAGACTTATTTAGTAATCTTCTATTTGGAAATCGCCTGGAATATTCACGACGGGCAGCATTAGCATTACCATCGCAAAAACCGTACACAAACACCATATCGGCATATTCAGCATTAGCATAAATGGAAGGCATAATGATGAATACTCTGCGAAAGCCTCAAACAATGCTAATTCCAAATAGTATTAATCCTTAAGTCAATAGTTTATGTACAGTTAGGGAGACAAGGTCCTATTAGTATTCTATCTAAATCCATCTCCTAAACAAAGCGTTTGCAAACATACCTTCATAGGAAATATTTGTTTCTCCTTAAGAAATATTTGTTGGTCCTTAGTTCATATTTTCAGTTTGGTCACTGCTGCTGTTGAAGAAAGATGCCGAGCCTGTCTTAATGCTCAAAGAAATCACTTTGAACAACATTTAATATGAATGTTAATGTTTACATTTAATAAATAAAGTAGTTGGAACAAATAAAATAAGTTTTATTTATTTACTAATGCCTAAATAATTCATAACAATGAAAATCTTTAGGTGTGAATATCTCCTAAACAAAGCGTTTGCGGACATAGCACCATAGGAAATTTTTTTCTTGTTTTGAGGTCCTTAGTTCAAATTTTACTCTCTTGGTCCTTAGTTTGGCTACTTAACCCTGAAACACCCTGTAGAATTTAAGGGTAGTAGTGACGTGGATAGGAATTTTATCATAAGTACTTATTAATCCTAGAAGATCTGTTGATCCTTAATGTGGAGTGTTGGGGGTATCAGTGTTTAGAGTTGTTCGTTGTAAGAGGTTGGGAAATTCGCAGTGGGCTTAGAGTTTATCAGAGCGTCAAGAATTTAGTTTTGGTTTAAAATGAGCTTTGACTGCCTCAAGTTAAAACAAATTAAGAATGATAAGCCAAAGAATTTTCTGGCAGAAAAAGCAAGCTTGAAGGAAAATGGAAAATATCAATGGCAATTTAAAAGGGGAAAATCTTTAGGAATCTGAAGTCATTCTAACAAAATAGGATTAGGAATCTTTATGAGTATATATGATTAGGAGGTATTGACATTCTGAATTCCCTCAGTATCTTATTATAAGTGGCTTAATTTATAATTTTTCGTTACTTTATTAATTCCTGTTATTATATTAATGCATTATCTATTTATTGTTAAACAGGTAAACGGAGATGGCGATTGGGAGTATGAAGAAATTGTACTTGAACGTGGGGGTTCTGGACTTGGATTTTCAATCGCCGGCGGCACCGATAATCCACATATTGGCGATGATACAGCAATTTATATTACAAAGCTGATACCGGGCGGGGCGGCTGCAGCAGACGGTAGACTGAGGGTGAACGATGTTATATTAGAAGTAAATAGGGTCTCCGTTGTACAGGTGACCCATGCAACTGCTGTGGACGCCCTGAAAAGGGCCGGCAATACTGTTACACTTGTAAGTGAAATTTTTTCATTTGATTTTATAATATAATTTCCTTATGTGGACCTTATTTTGGAACTGATTTCGCAAGTCGCAGAAATTCAAAGAGGAAGTTTCCGTGTGTAGTTATTACCGGCTTTCAAACTGTCTGATTGTCTTCTCTTGATCCTGCTGCTATTTTTGGAGCCCAAGACAACCACATTCAGGTCAGCTACTGATTTGAGTTCTAGACCAACAGTGTGCTGGTTTATACAGCGCAGTCTGGCTTCGATAGCAGCAATTTTTTGCATTTTTAATTGAAACCATGTAAGTAATTTATACTCTTTTTTTGAAGTATTTCTTTTGAACACGAACTGTACAAGGACACTAGGAGAAGCGATAAAGAGAAAGTGATATCCGATAGATTGATTAGAGTAATGGCTCTAAATAGGGTTCTAGTTGTCTTGCAGGCATGCTAGATTTCTGAATCGGTAGAATAAACAAATACTGCCATTAAATATTGGATGATGTAAACACAATATTGCTAAATAGAAAGCAACTAAAAGCTGAAAACTATCAGCAAATCAATAATTTCACCCGCATTTATTCTGCAGAATCAGATTTCTTCAGGCAAGCCTGCAAGACAACTAGTATTATATTAACCGCTGTTACTCGGCGATATTGTTTGTGTCGTCTATCTGTCGCTGTTACTCTTTCTGTAACTGTTACTATAGTTAATATATAGTTCGTATATTGTACAAAACTAATACTTGTAATTTGGGTAAACTTATTGATCTTTTAAGGCTTGCGCGGTCATTCTCATGAAAAACACTTGAGTATCAATGTTTGCTAGAGACCAACTTTTCGCCCGTATAGCAATGAGGTTTTTCAGGTTTTATCATCTTGAATGCTCATGGTATACTTTTTTTTTCACACACTCCAGGCCACCGTACCTAGCGCATAGCGCCAAAACCGATGCCTATGGTCACTTGGCCCTACCTACATAGTAGGTAAGTTACCTGCCACGGGAAGGCGGACCTCTACTTATCCGTCTAGTCCTTCTTATTACCGCAAATTCTCGAGCGAACTCCATAAAGTCTTTGAAATTCTTAGCACTCTTCGTCAGTTCTCTACAGTCTCCCGGCCAGGTCTCTCCCCTATTTATCAGCTTGAATTTCATATGGATTCTTGCCTCGTCGAGGAGAGAACACTGGAAGAGAACGTGATACACCGTATCCCGTTCACCGCATTTGCAATTCGGGGAATCTTTCAAACCCAGCTCATAGAGCTTAGAATTGAACTCCCCATGGCCCGTGAAGTATTGCGTTACGGTTTGGGACAGCTACAGCTATCGTATCGACAGTCTGTGATGCGGATTTGGGAAGAACTCATATGTGGCTCTCCCTTTCTCTGCTTCATCCCAGCGCTTCTGCCACTTCCCAATCTCGTACTCTCGGATCATTTTCTTTACTAGAGCAGGAGGCATCTGACTGGACAACTCCTGACCATCAAGGACAATCGTTCCCCCTTTCTTATGCTTAGGGTAAGGGCCCTAATCTCCGAGAGGAGATCGAGAGGCAACACCCCAGCGGCCACCGGTAAGGAGACGTGGAGGACGTCGCGTAGGCCCTTGTTACAGAGCACAAAATGGCTCTGTACGACTGCATGTCAAGCCTCTCAGCCAAAGAGGCAGCTGCGTACGTTGTAACATTCTCTATCACTCCCCTATAGATGGTCAAAGCCACACCAGTCTTCAGCCCCTACTCACCACGGGCTACTCTTTTGATTCCCTGGTACATCTGGAGGCAACCCACTGAATATGGGGCTTAAAAGAGAGCCTCCAATCCAGCAGCACGCCCAGTTACTCAAACTTTCTTTGGAAAACTCCAAACTGTTCAGAAACTCAAACAGGTGGACTATTCTTTGTTCGAATGAAGTTTGCCTTTCATGAGCATCACTTTAGATTTCTCAAACGAAATCTGAAGCTTCTCCCCTTGACACCAATTCTTATTCGGGACACAACTGCGCTTGCACGCTCCTCTAACTCCCGACGAGAATCCCCATGGACAAATATTGCCAGGTCGTCTGCGTATGCAACCGAGTCACAATAATCCATATTCTGTACATGCTCAAAAAATTTATCCATAACTAGGTTCCACAGGAAGGGTCCCACCACCGAACCCTGCGGACAACCTTTGGCTATTGGCCTTGAAATCTCGCCGGCTTGAGTCACTAGCACCGCCACCCTTTGGGTGAGGTAGCTTTGAACTAATTTCAGAAGATTTGGCGGACAACCTCTTCTTCTGAGTGACTCCAGTACAGTCGGCCACCAAACATTGTCAAAGGCCCCAGGTATGTCCAGAAAGACTGTGAGGACGTACTTATGCCCACTGCCACCCACCAATTCAAGGATCTTAGATATCGCATCTGTCGTCGATCTTCTCGATACAAAACCGTACTGGTTGTGACTGAAACGGATAAAGCTTTTTAATCTCATTATAATCAGTTTCTCCAGTAGTTTCCCAAAAACGGGTAGGAGTTGTATCAATCGATACGACTTTGCACTATCTATGGGCATGTTCCCACCTTTGTGTAATACTTTAACAACCCTGTTTTCCATTGACTGGAAAAGTATCCCAGTCTTAGGCATCCATTGAAAAGGTCAAGCAGATACTGGCTTATAACATCCTCATTTTTTCGGACGATTTCTCCATTTATCATATCCATTCCTGGAGTGTTTTTGTTTTTGATTTCCCCAATAACAAACTTAACACCATAAATATCGAACTCCGTTATGGATTCAGCCAGAGCAGGTGACTCATAGCATGTCCAGGCACGTTAAGGACCCACAGAACATTTGAGACAATATACTCCTCGAAGTGTCTGCCTCTGTCATCTAGTATGTCACACTCTGTTATCGTGCCACATGGGTGACCATACATTTATGTCGGCGGCCACAATTATCTTCTTTCTTCTGTTTTCTCGTAAGAGCCGACTTAAATGGGCTATAGGCGACGTTATGTTGCACGTCGGCTGGCAGTACAGGCACACCAGCACCAGCCATTTGCAGCAGTTTACAGCACACAGGTACAGTGACTGGTGCTGTACTGGGGAAGACGCAATAGAGTGATGTCTGGAGTGCACACCGCAACAGCAGTCCATATCCATCCATCACAGGAAGCGTGAACGATACGATGCTGCAACCCCAGGCCTTTAAAGTTCGCTTTGAACGTGTAGGGCTCCTGGATCAATGCAACATCTATGCCTTTTTAATAGATGAGATCCCGTGCCTGGCCATTACTGTTTTGAGCGTTGGGCATTTAGCTGCAACACTCTCAGGCCACTATCCGTAAAATGACGGGCTTCTTCCATAGTCGGTGTTGGCAAGTTGACGTTCTAAAGCGTTCAGGTATACTGGGCATTTATTGCTCTTCACAGAGTGGCTGTACGGCTTTCGGATTGCCTTACAGGCGGCACATGCCGGGGCTTCAGCTTTATTTGGGCATTTGTCATAGCTATGTCCTTTAGTGGCACAGTGTCCGCAAGTGAGATCCTTCTCCTTGCAGTACTTCGCCACTGCCCATATAACATCTGACGCCTGATTATGGTCCCACCACCTTACAGCAGCTGCACTCTATGTGAACCCTGCCACTACTCAGGGTTCCCCTCTTTAGAAGTTCGCGCATTTTAGGCGTGACTTCTACTACCCAATTTTCCGAACCGTTTTTGCTCTTACCTGTCTTTGCCAACACTCTAAAGGAGTCCTGGAACTCAGGTTTCGGCAATACCGATCCCAGATTTTGGTCGTACATAGCTTTTATAATTCGTGCGTCGTCAAGGTCGCTCGGCATGTCAAAAATTATCGTTCTCGGAAGCCTTTTCTTTGGCATCTCAGCCTACAGACCAGTGCACCTTAACTTTCCATTATCCATCAGAACTTGCGCCTACTCAGGGCCTCCTGTTTCTAGTAGGAGGGTCTTATTTCTGGCTCGTCGGAGGGATACGACCTGCCAACCTTCCTCAGAAGGATTAAGACTGCCCTTCAACATTTGTTTAGTTTGATCGCTAGTCTCCACTGCCGTGTCATCTCGGCCTGATCAAAACCACATGCTTTTGCTTCGGCAGCGGCTGTTTCACTGCCTTCTTTTCAGGCTGCTTTTTCTTTTTATCTCTATTCTTTTTAGTCTTAGTCTTAGCCTGCTTTCCCTCAGGCTGACTTCCTTTGGTCACCGCTTCCGCGTAAGAATTAGCCAATGCAGATGATCCTGCGGTGTCCTTTTTCTTTATTTCGCTAGTGCCACTGCTTACTTTTGGTGGTTTACTGGCTGCCTCATGCGAGGACATAGACAACTTCGTTGCGTCGGCCTTAATTTTGTCAGTGTTCTCCAATATACAGAGTACTGCCATCTCTAAGGCCTGCTGCTTTTTTACTGTCTCCGTGTCTGCCGCAGCGAGCTTGCCCTCAAGCCACCGACGCGGGTGGCCATCTCATTTACGAGGACCGTTACTTCTTTTACTTTTTTGCTTCTAAAGAAGCTGTTGCTCTTGCTTTTCTTGATACATGGGTCTTGGCAATAGGAGATCAACTCCAACTCTATTTCACTCGCTCTTAGGTGGGGATCACCGGACACATACCCACCTTGTCAACTGTTAAGGACCCTCTAACCGCGTTCAAATTCATGACAACCTCACGTTGCTCGTCACCAAATAATTTACGTCTTAAATTACCCACCAATGCCTTTTAAACTGGGTGGTGTCATCTCAAACTCCGAGAAAGGACAGACGGTCCAGCGTTTCTCGGTGTGCTCGTCATATCTTTTTCTAGGACTACTATTTACAATAAAATTTATAATTGAACTACAACTACTATTTACAAAATATATACAAACGGGCTCAAGCCGAAGCTTACGCCCTTGTGCCTCCGTCCCCTTCTACAAGTGTTAATCTCCCTTTTGCCCAGACAGAAATGGTGCAACCAAACTCTGACTGGTGTCCAGCCCCGGCGAACGTGGATGCAAGCGCCCACTCGCTGAACAGAAAGCCACAAACCTGTACACTGGCTTTTGTGGCTCGTCTAGCTCAGAAAGTTCAAACGCTTCACAAAAAATACTCTACAAAAATTACTCTGATAAAATAGAACTTTCTTAAGTTTTATCAGTTTTAAAAATAGCTTAACAAATACTAAGCGAGGGGCGCGGGGCCGCTCATGGTATACTGATAATAATCACGGAGTAAAGCGGTGGGGCCCCTTATTCCGCCATCTTGGGCAGTGGGATGGTAAACTTAGACCTCGTCACCCGCCAGCCAACCGTGGGCTTGGCATGAGAGGGAAGATGACAGAGTTAGGGCTCCGCCCCTGTTTTACTATAATTCTTGTCTGTGCACCATTGGCATTTAAGGTAACATGACCCTGAAGAAGCTCATTGCAATAAGGTTGAACGTCGGTTTCTAGTAAACTACTGACACGGTCTCAACCCGGAATCTTAAGTGATTTTATTGTCTTAGTTAACTATTACAATGCTTTAACCAATCATTCAAATCGTTTTCAGATTCCTTTTATTTTCCCATATTATGTTTTACTTTTTTTTTTGTTAAGCGAGCCACTTCAGCAGCTTCTTACCACCACAGTTTGAACTTCATGTTTGAATATAAATTTTGAGTAGCTTTTTAATGAAATGCGAACTTGCGAAATCAGTGTTTTACAAGATTAAATTAGGAAAAAGAAAGTTTTGTTGAATATGTGGATGGATCCGCAATGCTGGATAAATATCTGAGATTTTATCCGTCTTAGCATGCACATTTTAGATGTTCCTGACCGGTTTCGGATTCTCATCCAAACGTCAGAGTAGGCTGTCATGTCTGTGTAGAGAGTTGCCTCAGCTTTATATTTCTGACATGCACCACACTTTAACAAGTGCATAAGTATGCATACTACTACGACGGATAAAATCCCAGATGAAGAAAGAAGTTTTTTTTTTCAAGAAATAAAATCTTATCATTTTGCTTTCAAAACTTGCATCAATAAACTATTCCTTATAGTTTAATAATTGTTCTGTATAATAAAGAATCATTGTAGACATGTTAAAGAATCATCAAGACGGTTAAATATGTATGACAAACTTCGAACCTGGTCTAAAGAACCAGATTTAGTTATTGGTATCTGTTCATTTATTCTGTTTTAGAGAATAATGAACAACATGCTGATGGTGCATGAAAGTCAGTGCCATGATCATATTAATATTATAAATGCCAATGATGATTTATGGAAAAGTATTTATAGAATATGGTTATCCGTATAAATCAGCGAAACTTGTCACCATACATCTCCGACCCCAGAATATTGTTGATTTTTAATACTTTATCGTCTCTAATTGATTACAGTATGTAAGGCGGAAGAGGGAGGCCAGTTTTGGTGGTAGCATGCGGCTAATGGAAATAGAATTGATAAAAGGTAACAAAGGACTGGGGTTCTCGATAGCCGGAGGTATAGGCAATCAACATATACCTGGTGATAATGGTATCTATGTTACCAAAATTATGGACGGAGGTGCGGCCCAAGTTGATGGAAGGCTTGCCGTTGGTGATAAATTGGTCGCCGTCAGGAATTCTGTGGTATGTATTTCTGATCTTTAAAAAGAAAGAAAGAATTTTTTTTATTTCGTTTACCTCTTGTATAGAGTATACAGTTGGATCACTCTTTGGTAAAAAAAAAATCTGGTGTGAAACACTCACACAACTTTCTCTTACTCCAGTTCTCAAAATATAATTGACAAATTTTATAGTTTGTGTACCAAATTTAATGAAATTCGTCGAAAACTGAAAAAACTGTTCAGTAAAAGCGCACTTCCGGTTTACTGATTTTCTTCACACCCGGAATTTTGGCCAACTATTTATTTCTAATTAATTTCTTTGGATGATAGAGTTGTATAATCAAGTAGATACCACTTTAGAGGAAGCTGTAACCCTACCCCGCTCCTAAAAGTGTCCTTAAATGAATTTTCCCAGAGAAATGTTTTATATAAAGTTGTAGATCTTTGAATGTTTGGTTTATAGGGTGTAGTTTCAAGAAAATCGTCGGGGCCATTTTTGAGAAAATCGCGAAAAAGTGAAAAAATCATTTAGTAAAGGTTAAAACAAAAGCACTTCCGGTTTTCCGATTTTTCTCAAACTCGGAATTTCAACAACATATTTAATTCTAATAACATTATTTAAATGACCGAATTGTGTAATAACTGAAATAGCACTTTAGAGGGTAACCTAACCCCACCCTCCCCCAGAAGGGCCCTTAAATCAATTTTCCCAGAGAAATGTTTCAAATAAAAGTTGTAGCTCCTTGTATATGTAGTTGATGTTCAAGTTTAAAGAAAATCGTTGGAGCCATTTTTGAGAAAAACGCAAAAAAGTAAAAAAAACAACTAGTAAAGTGGTACTTCCGGTTGAGGAATTTTGACAGATAACGCACAGTCAGATCGCATGGTGATACCTAAACGGAATATCAAGTTTTAGCTTTCTACGGTTTTTCGTTTTTGAGCTCTGCTGTTCACATACACACAGACACACACACACACACACCAAGACCATTTTGCTAAAAACCACTTTTTTGGACTCAGGGGACCTCAAAACGGATATTTCCGGTGAAAACTCGATATCGAAAATTTGACACGATTACAATACTTCCTCTTACTAGGAGTAAGAGAAAGTAAAAAGGCATCACTGCGAGCGTCTAAAAACATAAGATGAGAGTTTACACTGTGCATTCGTCGCAAATTTTGGCAGTAGAGTTTTCACCGGAAATACATGTTTTGTGGGCCTCTGAATACCAAAAAAAAAAGTTTTTAGCGAATGATTTATGTTTGTGTGTGTGTGCGCGCGCGCGCGAACAAAATTTCGCTAAAACGAAAAAATTCACAGGGAGCTGAGACTTGGTGTCCCGTTAGTTACCATGACCGCATGTGACATTACTCTGACAAAAGATACGTCAGAATTTACCAACCGGATGTGTGATTTTATCGTTTGGTTCTTCGCGATTTTCTCGAAAACGGCCGCATAGTTTTCTTTAAATGTCGTTTAAACTGCACATTTAAAGGTCTTTTATTTTTTTTATTTTATTTGTAACATTTTCCAGAAAAATTTACTGTTTAAGAGGGTTGGGGGGTAAACCTTGCAAGGCTTAAGCTTCTATCTAGTGTTCTCATATTTAGTAACAATGTACGACTACGACAACATACAGTATTAAAGCTAATTAAATTCACTGCTGGAATTCCTAGTTTGAAGAAAACTGGCATAACTAGAAGTGCAACATTACAGAAAAGATGTCTTGGGTTGTTTTCGGAATTTTCTTGAAAAAAATGGCTACTTAGATTTTCTTATTTTCCATCATTGCTCACTGAACACATATAAAAAATTGTTCACTTTTATTTCGAACATTTTACTGGACAATTTATTTTAGGAGGGATTTTGCAGAATCTGTGATTTTTATGTTTCAATTGTTGTTGGGTTTTAATCGAAGCGGTGCCTAAAAGGTTTCAGCCATCTTAAATTACCTTCAACTACTTGCTATTCATTGAGAACGAACCTGTACTTCCAACACCACGAGATGTCACAGTTCACGGCCACTAATTGTTGTTCCAGGTTTGAGGCAAACTTGAAAATTATAATTGTATAATAATACAGGCTATCTTGATATATTATAAATCTTCACACTAATAAAAAGCTCGACGACCGAGCGAAGCGAGTACATCCTTCAATGTATTTTTCTTCACATTACCCGATGAGCCGTGCAATGTTACTTGACGGATGCTCCGCCCCCGGGTATTTTATACTAAAATGTTCTATGTAAAAATTTCTCGTCCTTTTTTTATAACTACAGTAGCCGGACTATTTCGTGATTTTGTGGAAACGAAATTCTTGTCGATTACAATATTCTTTTTTTTACTGCAAAATGTTCTCCTTTCTTCCTAACTAAATTATATTTTTTCTTTTCATCGAATCATTTCTGGTGTGCCTTCGTGTCCAACGTTCTCCCTTTTACCCTTGTCGTACTCCTTCATAGTTCTCTCCATTCTTCTTAAGACTTGGCCAAGAAAGAGAATGAAATAAAAATCAACTGATCGGAAAATTTATCTAAAAATTGAAAAATAGATTATTTCCTTTTTGTTATTCTTTATATTCGTTCTGCTATTGGTCCGAAGAATGAGGCTCAAACTACTTTTCTTTCAGTTCTCCCTAAATTATATTTCCATTCTATAGAAAAGCACCATCGTGCATTACCTTCTTTATTGAACAAACCTGGCTGGCAGTTACCTCTCTTTTATATTTTGAAAATAAATAAATCCTCTGTGTTTGGAAAATTTCTCTTAATTTTCTTATTTTCTTATTCTTTTAAATATATATATTTCCTTTTTTCCTTTCTTATTTTGAACATTGAATAATCGTAATTTTTTTTTTTTTAAGAATTAACTGAAATGTTTAGATCTATGAATCAGTAATTCAAAGTTACATTTTCTTCAGTCTTTCAGCAATTTCAGTCGTTCTGAAATTATTACTTTCTCTTATTTTTAAATTTATATCTTATTAGCCAGTCCAAGAAGTTCATCCTCTCACATGCCCCTGGTAGCCATTTCTCTTTTTCCTCGGTCTTCCTTCAGGTATCATCTTACCACCCTTCAGATTGACCATCCTCTTGCTAACTTGGCTTTTTTTGGCCACCAACTATTACATATCCCATACACATACTATCCCAGGCTTTTCTTTTCTATAACTTCTGAGGCTAGTCTCAACTCCAGTTAGTTTTGACCTCATATTTGTTGTCGATTAGGTCTAAATCCATGCTGGTTCTTTTACTTCCTTATCAGCTCAACTGTATTCTCTCTTTTACTCCTGATAGAATGTCTTGGAGATAATAGGGAATACGGGGCCCATTGCATCCAACATCTTCATTGAACTCCACAAATGCCTTCAGGCCAAAACAGTCTAATGCTACCCATATTCTTTTGGCTTGCTACCGACCTGAGCCAGCACGCAGGAAAGTATTATCGTTGCTGGTAAAGTGTTTTGTTTATATTAGCCTGTACCAGATTGCATTTTTTGGGAAGCATTATGGGAAGTAGGGACCATATTTTTACTTGCTTTCAGTGTCGAAGAAGAAGTATTGCAGTCGCATCAAATTTTCGTCTGGATCAAAAATCGAAAATTCTCAAGGTGCTGAATCTTGATATTCCATGTATGTATGTACGCTCATGATTGAAGATGAAGATTTCGATTAAAATCCGACAGTTTGAAAAGTGACTTTATGGAACGCCCTTTTTCGTTCCTTTCTTTTTTTCAATTTTCTGGAAAAATAGACCCTAACGCTTTTTTGGCACACACAATCACAAACCAAGTATTTGCCATTACAACTGTAATAATTGCAAAAAGTAAAACACATGTGATTGGTCTGAACCAAAGTTTTAAATTTTTGTTGTAACCGCTGTTCTGGGAGCTTAGTAGTAGATCGCTAAAGCAGATCTGCTAAACTTATTTGAGCCTGAATAGTTTTTTGTCGTATTTCTGGGATTCTGTCACTAGGCTGCTCTTGGCGATAAAGGGACAGTCCCTGAATACGCACCTGAAAAGGTGGGGAAAAGTTTACGAACATTCACCATATAAGCAAATGGAGGAGCACATCCAGTGTACGCAAGGAAACAAGCAGATGAACGATAGTGTGGTGCAACAGTGGTAAAAGTGGTTGGCAATTGCGCAGCTAAGTGTCTTGTTGGGGCACTCGCTATAACAAGCCTTATTTTTAACTCCAATTCCAATTTTCTTGTGAATTCACATAAGTCGCTTTCATCTAACCTAAAAAACTTGCGCCTAGGGTCTTGGCTACATAACGGTTATCTTGCATCCTTTAAAATACTTCTGTCAACTTCAATTCATGATTAGGTTAAAATATAAAGGAGTTGATAAAAGCCTTGGCACGAATGTTTTCACATAGATTGAATGGATGTATAAAAGAATGTTTTTGCAAAGAAGTCAAAAAAAAAACAAAACAACGAGTCATAACGTTTTCAATTTATTTATACAATTGGAGATCAAAATAGATATTAGTCACGCGTAAATATAGAATAATTTGCTTGAATATTGAAATATTGACACTATTCTCTCTCTCCACTGAGTCTGCTGACTGAATAGTTATATTTTTATTTGTCAGTGTTTATATATTCTTTAAATTCTTTTTATTTTTGACAGAAATAAAAATAAATAAAAAAAGATAATAAAACCGATCCAACAAGAATGACAGTGTGGATTTTATATATATTTATTTAGTGAAAAGATTTATATGTGACATAACTAAAAATCCTCGCCATTTGTTTGTGTAGAAGATTCGTCCCTTGTTTTGCACTTTATCCTCCATACACCTGGGTCGCCTACAACTAAATGTTTAGTTCTCTTAACAGTTGCGATATTCAGTTCCGATGGTGGAACTGAAATTGTACTGCATTTTAGAGGCCACCCAGACAATTTCAACTCTCCTTCGGAACTATCAGAAATATTATTTCATTTTCAGCAGTAATATGAGTGGAAAGTTGACTAAAATTCAATAGACATAATTTATCTAGCTATAGAATTTAGCAGAACTTGATTATAGGTTAAGCATAGGATATCTTTCACTCTCGCTCGCCAGATAGGCTTATCTTTGCTGATAACAGCTCCTCCCATGTATTATCTTATTAGATAAGAGCTGCCTTTATTTCTGCTGCAGATAACCGTTCTGTTAAAATATATATACTTCTAGAACATCAGAGGCTGGATCCAGTATTCTGCAGAGAGTGGTTAGTGGCTGATTAATTTTCTCTTGCACACATCCGTTTACTAGGCCATTTCTTTTTTCTTTTTTTTCACTTTCCGTTCACTTTGTTAATGAAGAATTCATGTTCAGATTTCGTAATTGTTTTGAGTTTCCCTAAATAAGAAATATTTGCTCTGAAACAACTCACAATCTCAGTAAAACCAAAAACCAGATTGTATTCATAGAAACGTTTTCCTTCTCATGTATAAACATGTACATTTCTGGTATAAACGAAATTTCTATCACGATTATAGTATTTAGGAAAAACAGGAAATTTATCAAATAGAATTGTAATAATTGCTGTAAATCAGTGTGACTTTTTTCACTAAATTATTACTTTTTTCTTATTCCTACATCTTTTATTGTTATTATATTATTTAAAAGTATGTTTAGAAAACAGATGAAGTAACGCATTTTTTCTCTCCACTCTTTACGGACAATTTTCTTTTTCCAAATGAGAACTCATCTTTAACCCCTTTAAAAAAAAGTTATAATTAGA
The DNA here is from genome assembly GCA_011037195.1 of Triatoma infestans. NCBI lineage: Eukaryota > Metazoa > Arthropoda > Insecta > Hemiptera > Reduviidae > Triatoma > Triatoma infestans. The sequence goes on along the minus strand of JAAEAF010003357.1, from coordinate 42,055 downwards.
CGTATACAATCAGACGTATAATATATAACAAACCTCAACTTAAAGTTTAGTTACAAGTTTAGCCACCAACATTAGAGACAAGTAGTGACAACATATACCGCAAGATAGTAACACTGATTCATAGCGCTCACTGAATTATATCCGTTTACTTTCGCTATCTTTCCCAGTGCCCAAACTTTTCTAGAACTTTAAAGCTATTTCCTTCGTATGTTTCGTGTTTCATTGCGCCCTTTAATCTTTTTAAATTATGGTTCTAAGAATTTCACAAGTTTGCCCGAGGTATGCTTAGGATAAAACCGGAAGAAAACTCATGACGTCAGTAATAGTTATTTTTGTATTTGGTTTCGAACGCTGCTGGTTTAAGAAGGCACAATCTAGTGTACTTTTTTTCAATATCCTTTTACTTTCTCCCACCGATAAATTTTGGAAATTGAGCTTGAAAATGGATCGGAAATTCTTCACATATTTCGTAAAGAGATAAAAAGATTTTTTTTAGCGAATGGTCGGATTGTGTGTGCATGGTGTAGGGAGAGAATGAACAAAATATATCATAAGCAAAAAAACGCAAGTTCAAACTTGATATCTCGTTTAGGCTTCAGCTGGAAGGTTTCGGTCAAAAACCCACCAACCGGAAATGACTGTAATTGTTTTTTGTCCAGTTTTACGTAGTTTTCTCGAGAACGACTCCGACAAATTATCTTTTATAAACTACGCACACTATTTCCATTTAGGCTTAATCTATTTGAATCCATTTTAGTCTTTTTTCTATTTGAAGTACTTTTCCACAAAAATTGAATTTAAGGTGGTTCTAGAGAAGCGGTTCATGATGTCAGGCTGTTGCAAAATACCGTATAGGAGAATTTAATAAGGAGGGTTCTGGTGGAATAGTTGTTAGTGAGGTGTCTCTCTAGTTGTTGTGGTTGGGCCCGCAGAGTTGGAAAGCATCAGAGATGATCTCTCTATAGTGCCTACGATTCCACCACTGGCAGAAGTTAAGTGTACTAAACAAGAAATATGTGTCGAACTTCTCCGAGTAGAAATGTTTCTAGCGAATGACCTAGATTTGAACAAAACAAAAATGGAAAATAGCAACACGCTTAAAGTGATGTTTCGTTTAACTGCAACCACAGCGTCTGACATTAAGGTTATCTTTAGATTTTCGGATTGAGTTCGTGTCAATGGTTTGTTATAAATCGACGATTTGCCCATACTGCAATAGACTTCTTCTTCTGTGGTGCCGACTCGAATGCCAAAATAACACTTCCTGGAAGAAACAGGGTGGGTAGAAAAACAGGAGAGGCATGGGGCTTTGCCAACCAGTACGTAAGTAGCTATAGGTAGTGGGTGCGGCAGAGGGGCCCTCCATGCATGTGACTGGCTGACTGGTGACGAAGTCTAAGTCTCCCTTCCCACTGCCCTTCTACCAAAGTTGCTTCTCCCTTCTCTTGCTCCAGAAAAACCTTAATAATTTTTTTCGTCAACTTTTCTCTTCTTTCTCTGCGTTCTCACAAGCAGCTCTGACGGCGTCCATCTCTCTTAAATTTAAACAGTTTCTTCTCTCTCTCTCTCTCTCTCTCTATTTCTACTGTTTCCCTTACGACACGTTCTAATAATTGTTTATTTCGGTATCCCCAAAAGTTATTGTATGCCCAGTATAGATGATTGTTTTGCAATGTTATGTCTGCCACAATGTATGCAATGTCTCTTTAAGGCGCTTTGTGAATAACAAAACGGAAAAGTATGCACTTTCAGAAGGATGCACTTTCAGAAGGAAAGAAAAAGTGATTAACGGTTTCCCGGAGCAAAACAAATTGATTTAAGTGGGTTATTGGAGATCTGTCAGTTAGTTTAAAATTAAATTTGTAAAAGCTTTCTTAGTGTTCACATAGAGCGCTCCATTGTCATTTTAATGAAACTCTCTTGATTAATTTGTGGTAATTAGAGTGAGAGAAAATCGTGTGAGTTTGTACACCAGATTTGTTTTTTGTTTCAGTAAAAATTATTATTGGATTTGGCTGAAATCACATTCTTGACTATCTGTGGCAATATAAAAATAATATTGATGGAGGAGAATGCGTAAATCTCTTGTTTCATAAACAAAAGAATAATGTAATAAAGTAATAAACTTTTTTGTCTTTCTAAAAATTTTCTATTATTCAGTTAAAAGTACAATTCTTATTATATTTATCATTTAATTGGACCCGCCCTGCTCTCTTATTTTCAGACATGTACTCAACACCAGTACCTTTACCTTTTGTTCTATCATATTCCTTTGTGTTCAGCTTTCTTTTATTATTTTTATTGTTTATCCTAGAACTCACTATTTCTGTTTGTTTGTTTTTTTTTTTCAAGTAATTTGTACAATATACAGCATACAGCCTTATGTTTTTAGAACGTTCGGGGGCTCTTGTTTTCTTTTTTGTCGACTTCGTTTTCTTCGGAAAAAAATTCTCTTATATTGCTTTTTCTTTCATTAAATAGATTATCTGAATATAAAACCACTGCACTTGATGATAGAGAGTATTTAATTAATCAAGACAATCTGAAACTAGATATCAGTGAAAGATGAGTTTAATGATATTTTTTCTTTAGCACAAGCTTGAGACTTACTTTATTGGTCGCCTCCCCTCCCACGTTATAATCTAGTCGACTCTTTTACTGCATCTTATAATTAATAAATTTGTTTTGAACTTGCAAAGTTTGCTAGACGTTTAATTGGACTTAAGTACCCTCTATGTGTATCCTTTAGAAAAGTTTGATAAGGCGATTTAAATTTAATCCAGCCGCCTAAGTCCCTCAGGAATACATCCCTAAGTCCCTCAGGAATACATCCCCAAGTCCCTCAGGAACAAAAAGTCCTAAAATCAGTTTTTCCGATAAAATATTTAAAATAAAAACGATATTTTTATATCTATTTTGATTTTCTTTTGAATTTGAGATTCTAAGAATGCTTCTAATATACATTAATATTATACACGGTAGTAGAACCGTACATTTACTGAAGTAGTACTTTAAAGAAAAGCATAATGTTGCTACTCCCCCCAAGAACGTGCGAGAAAACACTTTTCTTGGAATAAACTTTTCACATAAAACTGATCAGCATTTCAATGGTAACATGTATAGGTCTAAACACTCAGCACACCCACCAAATTTAAAGAAAATCATTGGAACCATTGCCGAGAAAATCGCAAAAACGAAACAAAAAACCTGTTCAATTCCGGGTGATGATGGATTATCACCCAAAACTTTTTCAGATTCCGTTGATGGTGTCTAAACGGAATCTCAACTTGGAGCTATCTGCGATTTTTCGTTTTGGAGACATTTTGTTCAAACACCTACAATTTAATTATTAGGCTAAAAACATTTTGTTCAGTGATGATATCCAACCGGTTATCTCGAACCGGTAGTTAAATTATCCGAAAACACCTGTTTATTTATTATTCTCCTAAAAAAGAATTGAATTAACAAATTCATTGTTTCCAACAAAATCTTCAACATTATTTGCATTTAGTTTGTTATATCTGATGTAACCATGAGTCTTTTTTAGCGGTATGAGTTCAATGCTTTTCGTAGAATAACTGGACAATACGATCGAAGATATAGCACTTAAACACTTGCGCATTACACTTTGAGCGTGTGGTATGCGCGATGAAATTTGAGTGATTAAGAATTGATTAATTAAGAATTATAAGTTATGATTAAGAATGTTGTAAGTTCCGCAGAGGCTGAATGAGGGTTTTCTTTAATGAACAACAATTTATTCGGACAAAAGAAATCGCCTCGAAGTGAAGAATGTGGCAAATCTTCTAGTAATAAATTTGATAGGACTTCCATTAGATCGTTGTGACTGCAGCGACTCAACTCGAATGTAGCTAAGAAATCACAATACAGCTGATGACGGTAGTGTCGAAAAGCATCCTCCACCAGAAGAGCGATATGATAAGAATAGAATATCAACATGGAAATATCTTGCCTAATAAATAAGTTTTTTTTTCCATTTATAAAAATGGTTTAATACTTTCTGATCCTGTAATTTGGAGATTATAAAGTACATCGCAGTGTGCATGTGTGCTGCTGCATTTTTCTGTGGGGGGAGGGTGTCTTGCAAAATTTCTGAGGAGTCGCAAAAACTTTTTAGGTGCGAAAGACGGATACGAAACCAAAAAGTGGTTTGCTTCTATTCTCAGAGATAAGAAAAATAAACAGAAATCTGTTCAATATCACCTGCTTTTAGAGAACCGGTTCTTGGAAATTTGGGATATTTTGTCCTCTTTATACTGGAACATGCATTTCCGGTGAAAAGTCGATATCGAAAACTTGTCTCGATCGCAATACTTCCTGTTAACCAACAATAGGAGAACGTAATAAAGAAAGTAAACGCTTAACAATAAACGAGACTTCTCAGAATGAGTTTCTTAGTTGATCACGATTTTATTGAAAATAGGACCAACGATTTTGTTTGAACTTCGCATTCTAGTAAGTGCAGACATAGGGAAAAGTGACTAGCTACTACTTTAAAATTTTGGGAAAACCTCCCAGTCTAACGCTTAATGAACACGATCCTCTAACATCCACACACTGCAGGTAAAGTATTTAAGTTTAGCGAATCTACAGAGATTTCCTCACCACTACAAACATACACACAAATAATAACCCACTGATTTAGAGACGACTATAAGGGGAAAACTGACTAGTCATTTCTTCAGAGTATTTTTGGCCAAAAATCAATTTTGCTGACCAAAAATCAATTTTTCTAGGAAAATATTTGAAATAAAAGTGATTAAATTTGACCATAATGTGCGAAGTTTAAAGGAAATCATTGGAATCATTTTCGAAAATTCACGAAAATCTAAAATAAATAAAAAAAATTATTAAGGTCGCAGTTCCGTTTGGCGAATTTTCCCATCTGAAAGCTTCAATTAGATGTGATGATAAGTATGCGGAATATCAAGTTTAGCTTCCAGCGATTTTTTATTTTCGAGACATTTTGAGAAACTAAGAGTGAGTGAGTAAGAAAGATGCTATGATTAGGGAAGATTTATTGCTGACATTATAATAAAGGATTCTATGTTTTATATTCCTTTTTTTTTTTTTTTTTTTTAATAATAATTGCAGTTTAAATAAATAAGGCAACAGGTAAGTGAGTTTTGCCAAAACCAAAGCGACGGCTGGTTTGCTAAAATAAGCGGGTAAAGTAAATTTAATTAGCTACAGGAAGTAGGACTGCGAGACGAGTGGAGCCGGAAAACTGATAGGGGGAGGTAGATGTGGAAATAAGGAACAAGTGAGAACTTTTCTCCAAGACGGCTCAGCCGACGTTTTAAAGCAATATACACTTTCACAGTTGATAAGTTCTGTAAGTAAACAGAGATTGGCGTAGGAATGCCACTCCCGTTTACAGAGTGAATTAGTTTTGTCATTTTAAACTTTAGTTTGGAGACGGTGGGATGAAGGGTGTAATCTAGAAGTAATACGAGAAGTTGTAGAAATATCGGCTGGGAAATAGCGCTGTAGGCAAAATTACCTCACCCTCGCTTTTAGTTTTCCTTTTACATGTAATATATATCATTGTATTTTGTGTACGTTTCTGCTTCCCTGGAGACAGGGTGAAACGGGAGCGACTGAGTGAAAAGAAAATTAAGCTAAAGTACTATCTTCGCTTTTATTTGGAAATGTTTTTGAAGAAGTGGTGGTAGACATCATGATGAAGGGCGCTAGCTAGAAAGCGGCACTATCTTCACGGGAATTGTAAGCAGATACACTAGGTTTACCGGGAGATGAAAATTTCGTGTAGATCTGCTAGCAGTTCAGGGAAATTAAAGGCTTTTTCCATATATTTTTAGAAGCAACGTCTGCTTCTTAATGAAACGCGAATGTATTTTTAGTAGGAATGGGATATCTATTCATTTTTTTTTTCAGTGTTTAGATGTTCCCAGCTGTAACAAAGATCTTAAAGGTGACTGGTATAAATACTGCACTCGAAGTTCATACGATAATGAAAAAAATCAAGTTTTCCTTCACCAGGAACTGTAAACTAATAGCACTTTAAAGTTTCTCAGAACCAATTTTCAGAAATAAATGTTCAACAGGAAATTTCATACGGATAAAAATGATGGGTGGTTTAAAAATATGTGCAGTTTGGATTTCAGGTTTACAAAGAAAATGGTTGGAGTCGTTGGATCTGTTTTCCAGAAAATTTCTATTAACCAAGGTTACGATGAAAATCAGTCAACTAAATGTGCAACTTTTTTTTCCTCCATTTTCTCGTTATTTTGTCCAAAACGATCTAAATATTTCCTTTGAACACATTAAGTCCTATCGTAATTTATTGAAACGTTTTCCAGGAGAATTGATTTTTGATTGGTTCTGATTAGAGTTGTAACGTCAAGTTTTTTTCAGAAATTGCCACTGTAGTATAATGAACGGGTACTATGCCCAAACAGCATTGCTATATTAAATGCTATAATTCTATTATTCTAAATTTGAAGAATATAGGTTAATCGAAACTTTTTGAAAGATTTAATTTTAGATGGATTCTAGGGGAGCTGAGACTTTAGGTTTACCTCTAAATTGCATACTAGACGCTTCCTGTCATCTATATATTACTGGTATTAAGGGCAACAAAATTTGTAGTAAACATTCCAAGTTGAAGTTAATATGCTTAACTAGTTTTGTAATAAGCTCTGTATGAGAAAGTTGTATGAATGTTTCCTACAAGAACTTTTTTTTGTGGTGGAATCTGAGAGACCAGACTCCCACCTGTAAGTCACTTAAGACGCTCAGAAGGTATAGCAGTACTTTCTACCATCACTGTCTCAACATTACATTCTAGAGAACTCAATATCCGCCTAATCACCCCTAGCAAAGCCAAAGAAGGGAATTGAGGGGGAACTTATTGACCTTATTAACCTATATTGACCACAATAAAAGGGACCGAATTTTCTATTTATATATATAGTATCTTCAACTTTCAAAAAAAAAAACACTCTGCCTATCCTTGTGTTCTATCCTTGCGACTCTTTCTCTTGTTAACTATACTGAAAGTCCTTCCATTATGTTTTGCTTTAATTAATATATCAGTGAATCGTGAGTACCGTTCAATTCTATAACTCTCATATACCCCACTAAAATCCTATAAATAGAAAAATGTAGAAGTTGTGAAATAAAAAGGCCTAATTTATATCTAAATGAAAAGCATGAAAATGTAATTATTAAAACTTTATGGTAAAGTATAATTTTCATTAATACTCGACTCAGTTTCCCATTATAATGCAGAAATTAATATGTTGAATTGCAATTAGAATCATCTAAAGTTTATATTGAATCTCCAATGTATTATGTAGGTCACCTGCTGACTGTTTTCAACTTCCCCCACCTTTTGGTTTTAATACAAATTTCAATTGTAAATAGAATATAAATTTCATCGTAACTAATTCACCGACCCCGTTGAATTCAGTTTCAGTTGTTTCAGTTATTTGAATTCTTCTTATCAAAACAGCAACTTGTGAACGTAAAAATGACCTAGAACTAACTTAAGGTAAAACTAACCTAGAAAGTGTTGTCTTCAAAGGAAATCGCATAGTTTCAAAACACTATCCTCATTGAATTTTCAATTAATTACTTGAGGTATAGCGACAAGAAATTTAGTCTTGAATAACATATCTTTTTAACAGACGTCTATCTACAAGTTGAACACACATACGTACAAACATCCACCTATACGTCACGGGAGACGCCGCAGTACTTCGTACCACAACTGCCGCCACATTACACTCTAAGGAAGTCAAGACCCGCCTACTTATCCCTAGCAGAGCCACAGAAGAGAAATTCAGTGGTAGGTTTGACAACCATAAAAAGCAAGGGAGTTTTCTGCTGAATGGCTTAGTATCTCAACCTTCAAAAAAGCAACAATCAGCCTGCTTAGTCTGTCACACCGCTCCGCTCTAATAGCCTTACGCTATGTTTCTTTCTTACAGAAAGTCCTTGCAGTATCTGTGCTGTACCACTGAATCATGAATGTAGTTCATTTCTTTAACTCTTATTCCATGAAAACCCCAGTAATGGTCCTTCGTACAGAAATGGCACTGCAACGGACTGCCTAACGTCTTAAGTCCTTCCTATATTCATTTTTTCTATACAAATATTCAAATACAGATCATTGATAGTTCTAGGTGTATAAATTTCAAATATTTATTTATTATTATTGTTTTTAAGGAGGACAGTTCCTTCTAGCACGAATTGTACAGACCTCTGCACGACAAACAAACAAACACAAACATAGTTGTATTTATTCAAATATACTTTTAAATGAAATCTTGAGGAGATCCGCAAGAAAAATCACGAAAAAATGTAAACAAAATAATCTAGTGTGAAAGATTCATACGTCTATTAACTCACTTAGTTCTCTTACTAAAACTTGGTTAACTTCAATCCCGACAGATCGTTATTGTGGCTTTAATTGTCTCATCTTCCTCAAAACTCCTTTTATCAAGTTTGATTTGGAAAAATATTTCAAATTTATAGGTTTGTATCAATATATGTACCGGTATTCAATCAACCAAAATACCGATTTTCTTCACACCTGAATCTTTTTTGAATGTATTTAATTCTGGACTGTATTACATTGTTGATACTATATTAGTGTTGACCGTTTACAGAACCCCGTAAAAATCGATCTTTCTTGGAAAAATGTTTAAAAAAAAAGAAGGACAGAATATAGTTTTATATATATATATATGTGTGTGTGTGTGTGTGTGTGTGTGTGTAACTTATATATACAAGTCCCAGCTTGCTGCCGATTTGATTTTCCTTTTTGAGGAATTTTCTTCTCTCTCGTCCTCTCTCATACTACACACGAGAGAGAGAAAAACACACACACACACACAGAGTCCCATAAAAACTTCCATCCTCTGAATCCCAAGACATAAATTTATGGTGAAAGCTCAGTTTACATAATTAGCACGATCGCAGTAGTTACTCTTACAGCAGAAAGGGAAAGTAAATAGCTGTTTATGGAAAGATATTTAGATATTCATAGTAATATGGAAAAGATATATATAGAAGATGCATCAACCTACATTATAGGCATAGTAGAACGAAAACTTATATTAAGAAATTGAAATTTTATTAAATAAAACTAAATTTTATAAAAACCACAACTAATTGTTCAGTGTTTACTCTGTTTGTTTCTTATAGGAAGGAGATGTAAATTTGGAGAATGTTACACATGAAGAAGCTGTGGCAACACTGAAAGCCACACATGAAAGGGTATTACTGTTAGTTGGCAAACCTGATCATGTATATCTCCCGCCAGTGCCGGCCGAACTCTCAGCAAGTCCACAACCTTGTATGTAATCAGCTGCTTTTTGTTTGTTAAACTTTTTTTTTTTTTTTTTTTTTTTTTTTTAAGGCGTCTCAACATCTGTGGTCATTTGCGCCCGGAGCCTTCTCAGTGCACTGCCGGCCTCCGGACAGTGTTCTCCCGTTACAGACAACACTGTCCATCACCGGACAGTGAGCTGTAGGGGCTCCTAGGAAGAGAAAATCTAAGGGCAGCACGGCTGGATTCGAACCCGTGATCTCCGCGTTACTAGTCCAGCGCGCTACCACTGAGCTAATCCATTCCCTGTTTGTTAAACTAGCTCTATATGTAAGACCAGTTTAGTCATTACAGTAAGAATCGTAGCCTTCTAATTGCTACCAGTGGGGATCAATTTCCGTTGTAGATCTTGGGAAGAAACTAGCAAATAAATTAACCATTCAGTAACTGAAAAAAGTCGTTTGATGGTATAGTAACCGATAATGCAAGTTGGATATGTGCGTATGTCACATGCTAATAGCAAATACTACGCTAAATGATGCGAAGGTCTAGATGAATAAGACACAGTACACCTCTTCCGTTAGTACACTATCAACTGTAGCTGTTAAATGCGATGAATGACTTTTTTTAGATCATCTCACTTTCTCTACCTATAGCAGCTTCACTTTCATTGTACCATGTTCAAGAATGGCCGGCATCTACCCCGCTTTGCTCAAGTGGCGCTCTTGCGATAGAAAATTTAAGCTGTCGTCAGATGATAATAGTTTCAGACGCCAGAACTTTACGTCTTAAGTAGAAAGTTTCTGTAGGAGTTGGGTCTTTATGAGAAGTTCAAGAGAAGCACTGGGAATTTCCGAAAGAGCTCCTCAATGATTTTGCTTGTTATCACTCCCGATAGAATTATAGAAGACAACACACAAAAAAAGGAGAGACAGAGAACATTCGGGCTAGTGAACATTCCCTCTAGATACTCTTCTGTGTAGCTCATTGTCGCGAACGATTGATTCATAATTCACTTAGAGAAATCTTGCTCTTCTCTAGCACAGGCAGAGACTTTGGGGAACGGTGCCTCTTATTTAGTCAAGCCAAATTGGCAAAGATCGGGATGATCTGGCTCAAGCCATGGAGCCAGATTGGTAAGATCGAATAGTGGATTATATATTTTCTGAACTTACAGTGTCTAATCAGTTGATCCACGAAAACTCTTGAAATGGCGCTCGGCCTATGGTTAAGCAGATCTGCTGAAAACTTTTGCTAGGATGACTCCTAGAGTAGGTAACTATATCTACATTCTGATTTGACCTTAAAATATCCCTGGGTCTAAAAAACATTAAACGAAGAAAGCCTGCCAGGAAGTGAGGTAGTCGTACTGAATAGGGATTGTGCAAAAAAAAAAATACATCTTTTCACACTTGTAAATGATGAGCTAACTGCCACTGATGTATTTTTGCATATGAATCATCTGTTTCATAACAGTGTACTAAGCTCACACTATTACATTCAGGCTCTCATTTTTAACAACTTGAACCCATGTGTGAGACAAACAATTCCATGTCTACAACTTAAACCAGCAACTAAGACTGAAAAAGCATACTGCAATATGGGAGAGTCCAGGTTATACAAACTCAGGATGCACTCTCAAGCCGAAGACTCGTATATTCTTATATTAATACGTATTTGTCTTTGTTTCAGCGATACAAGATTCGTTACATGCATCCACAATACAGTTACAGCCACCTTCCCCTAGGACAGTTAGTGTTGAAGATATTTCCTCAAGGTAAGTGCTGCTTTTCTAAAGTGTAACAAAAACATGATTCTCTAAAATTCATTCTGAAAATACTGATTTTAAGAAATTAATAAATTGAGATAATTATTTAAGTGATTATCACGAACTCATTCCGTCACAGAATTCTGTGCACGTTCATCAGAATTCGACGTGCAAATAGTCATCGTACATATATAAGTATCTTTGCCATCAAAATTCATATGTCTTTTCCGCACAGTTCCTTCAGCTTTCACATTGAAGGTATGCAACCACAGAAAGCAAACCTATCGGGCTCCTTATCTAGAAAACAGTAGAGTAAGTACATACTTTCTACTCAGACCAGAATGCATCTTGACTATTTCAAGAATCGATTGGTCGGTTTATATATAATCCAACCAATATATTCTATACATTTCGATATCGAAAAGTTAGTTTATATACGGCTTACATTTTAAAAATCGTCTACGAAATTTGTAACTGCTTAAAAAATATAAATTTTATCTGAACTACTTATCTAATTAAAATCTATTTAAATTTATTAAACAACTGACTTAATTTTTAATTGAATTATAAATTATTGTGATGAAATTTGACATGAAGGAATAACTAACTCCAGATTTAAATATCAGCAAGAATTAATCCATTAATTTTTATCCACAAAATTGGCTAAATCCTGTCAACCGTGACCTTGCAACGACCATATTAACTATTACAAATGTCCCCTTAATTAGAACTTAAAGAATCAATGCACCCTCCCCCAAATCAATATTATTTTCAATAAAATCTATTCGTCTTTGAATTCAAAAGGAATATATATGTACAATATCACTGAATTAATCCTCTTTACAAATGCATTTAATTAATTCACATTGAAATTAAAATTAAAATCACATTCTCTAATTTTTCCACATCGAAAAATTTCTCATTTTATAAATCAAATTAACTATCCTCCCTGTGAAATGAATATAATACTTTGTGTCCTGCCATAATGAACGCGTATTTAATTAAATTGTTTAATTAGCTTTAGTTGTAGGTTTTAAAAGAATATGCAATTAGGATAATTAATACAAATTTTTACCTGCATTTTTCATTATTCCTTCATGTCAAATTTCAGGTCACAATAATTTATAATTCAATTAAAAATTAAGTCAGTTATTTAATAATTTTAAATAGATTTTAATTAGATAAGTAGTTCAGATGAAATTATTTAAGCAGTTACAAATTTCGTAGACGATTTTTAAAATGTAGGCCGTATATAAACTAACTTTTCGATAGTAAGTGGCCATCAGTCACCAGATCTTCAAAAGTTCGTGAAGCCCCATGTCAGCTTTCTTTTAAATTCAGTTTTTAAAAGAAAACAAACAGCTCATATGTGGGTCACTTCAAAACATTAAAAATCACAAGAATTTTTGTCGACTTCATACTTTTCTTTCTTGATTCTTTAGTTGAAGGAATTATTAACAGGTTGATCTTTGAAAAAAATGTCTTTGATACAAACTTACTATTCTTTCCACAAACTTACTATAACTTACTAGTGTGAATATTAGGATCATCTTGATTTATAATACCTCTAGAATGATTTAATCAAGCTTATAACCAAGTCTACTTAATACCTTATAGCCTCTTCATTCTTCACTAGACATCTTTGTACTTTTTTTTGAGGTTATCTTTTTAAAAGACTCTTTTATATCAACTTGAGGCATAGAAACAGGAGATTGGGCGCGTCAATTTGACTGGTGTTACTTATACCAAAATTAAAATTCTGGTGTTATTTATACTAAAATTAAAATTCAATAAAAAAAAAAAAAACTTCAAAAGGACATAATGTGTAGGTGGGTCACCTGAAATGCTTATGCGGTCACTAGTTGCCGATCACTGGCCCAGATTCAAAAATTATTTCTAAATGCACCAGATTCCACGATTATTACAAACTCCCAGGCGCCTTGTTGTAAATTTTGAGAATTTCTTTAATAAAAGTTAGAAACAAAAATTGATTATTTATAAAAAATAGTACACCATTTCTTCGGTATCTACAACTAACTACTCTCAATAGGGCCTTCGAAATGAATTGCGTTTTAGTTGGAGCCAGTTTTGAATATTTTAATGACTGCTAGTGGGCAAAATCCTACTCATAAGTAATGTACCTTAACAAATAAAAAAAGATAAAGAATTCCTACATAAATTACCGTTGTATGCTAATTAATATTTTTTCAATCCTACGTTAATTGCCACAAACAAATGTAATAAGAGGCTTCATAAGTAGTAATTAGTAACATAATCGTGGTCCTTATATGTATGGCGATGTTGAAGGGCGGTGGTTCTTCAGGAAATACTAAATCGGAGGAATGTCCCAAGGAACCTTGCAATATGGAGCTCGATTTACTTCAGCATAAGGGCGTATTTTCGCAAAATTACATAGAAAATAAATTATTGTAAATTTTGACCCCCTATAATTGTGATCTTATAGATTTTTTAACACCGTATTGATTTTAACGAAGATGGGACTAAAAATTGTGGTTATAGAACCATCCTCAGTAAAGGAAATTGGCAATGAACCTGGTCCATTGTAGGTTTTTTAATTTTTTGAGGGGATTTTTTCGAAAACGGCTTCAACGATTTTCTTATAAACATTGAATGCTCACAGATAAACTTCTATAACTTGTATTTAAAAGATTTTTTCCTGAAAATATGATTGTGGGGGGGGTTGTGCGGAGTTTATGGCGTTTAATTTCATTTGTTATTTGAGTTCCTTCAATGTTATTAACGCGCTGTAATGGATGACAATATAACTACACTGAAATGCCTACCTAAGTCAAGGGGTGCACTTGCATATAACCTCATTTTTCTTTATTTGTGTTCGATGCTGTTTCATATCAGATATTTTTCTTGAATAAATGTATTCCAGAAGTGTTTTGCGAAGCTGAGACAATAGGTTAGCTCTACGATCACTCCAGCCAGTCGTACGTTATTTGTTTCACCACCTAGTGACAGTTCAAGGAAACTACTAAATATATAGTAAAAATTCCTACTTTGATGCAAATGTACGAGAAATGAGCACATAGAAAATTGCAGTAAGAGAAAGTCTTGTGAGTGTTTCATACCAGTTTTTTTTTTTTACTTGCAAGCGTTTTTAAGGCGCAGGCTATGGCCACCATTATGTTTTTACCGAAGTGATGTAAGAAATGAACTCAGCCAAGTTGGGTTGGGTAGCTATATTTAGGCATTTACATCTTTCCTCTTTCACTTATAACATTGTATTTTTGGATAGAATCGAACATACGAGCTACGAGGTTATATTGGATGGAAATATTGAGAGTACTCTCTACTGGATTTCTTGTCATTTCGTTCAGGTTTGATCTAAAGGAAGGAAGGGAGTGTTGGTGACCCATGGGTGAATTATTTACAGTCTGGTGGATGTATCCATATTTCGCTTGGCTAGAAATCTGGATACTCCTGGGACCAAAAGGGATTGATTGAGATTTGAATTGTATTGCCAGTCGTATGGAGTATTGACACAAGTATTATTATTATTATTATTATTGTTATTTTATTAAAGATGATTAAAAGAATAAAAAATGATTGTATTCATTGGATTTATTATAAAATTATTTTTAACTTTCTCTCACTGCTTTAAGAGGAAATATATAATACGATTGTATGAATTTTTCCAAATTTATGTTTTTACCGGAAGTACTTGTTTTGAGGTTCCATGTTCGCATCAATTTTTTTTTTTTTTTTTTTAATGATGTCTCTGTCTGAATCTGTGTGTGTGAGGAGAGGGTGTATTAATTAAAAATGGAAAATCATAGTATTTCACTTAACCGTTACTAAGGATCATGGTCAAAATCTGTAACCGAAAAGTACCATATTTTACTGAGTGGATTGTTCGGTCTTTCACTCCTTTCTTAGAAATGGTTCTAACGATTTTCTTTAAACTAGGCATTCCTGTTACGTTCTGTTTCTTTGTATTGTCTGTTCCTCTTCACCTAATCAAATGTTTTTATAAGAGTCTGTCATTCATATAATATTAATGCCAAAATCCAAATTGAAGAAAATCGATTGACAGGAAGGCCGATTTAAAAAAAAATTCACTTAAGTGGGTTTTTGGGAGAGGGAGATGTTGTGCTTTCCTCAAATACAGTCGTCTTATTAAAATTGGATTCTTCCATTGATATAAAATTGAAGTCAACTAAACATTCAGAAAAAGTATAAATTTGATGAAAACATGTCACTTAATTTTTACTAGAACACTGCAGGCTTAGGCAACAAATGGGCCTTTTCGGTCTGGTTGATAGTTAGTTGTCTTTATAGGCTTTGTTTGACTGTTGTTACGGTTTTTGATTGGCCATTACGGGTGGACCTGATTGGAGCATGATTCCTTCCACCAGGGCATTGAACCCCCACGGTGATGAGTTATGTATTGAGAAACCTTTCAGGCTCCTGTGAAGACTAGATCCGCCCACATACTACTCTCAACATTAACTAGGGAAGTCGCAGAAGATCCTTGTGGATTTTGGGAGTGTTGAACATTTGGGCCACACTTCTTCATTTATTTTAACACGCTTAAATGAAGCAATAGTAATCAGAGGAACATATTATGTTAATGAACTTACTAAACTCTTCTGTCTGTCGCACTAATTTATTGACAGATCGTTGTACAATAGGGTGTAAATTAGAAACATCCACTAAAATATCTCATCTACCCAACAAACTAAGCGGCGGATATTCCGACAGTCATTGCCTGTATCTTTTAAAACCCATGAAACAGGGCCTGGTGATTAATTTGTCCATTAGTGGGTTTACCTGCACAATCCACTATACCCAACTTTCTCGCTATATTTCCTAAAAGTCCACACATACAGACATGTACTCTCCAGTGAAGTTCGTTACTACTGTATAGTTCCCCACGTTCCTTTAGAGAACTCATTATTCCCTCCATACACCACTAATTGTCCTCCCAACTGGGAACGATTCTTTTCTTCTTTTTTTTTAAAAGGAGTTGTATAATGTCAAGCAATCCTTCCCAAGAAAGAAAAACTACACTATTTAAGTAATCCACAGGAATAATAGTTCTAAGAAGGATTAGAAGTTTAAATCTTCCACCATAGGAGCTTCTAAAATATACGTAGCTTCTAATTTCAGCTTTGAGAAAAGTACTCCCACCACCCAGCAATGCAATTTATCAATGTAAATCGCCTAATTTATATTCTCTCCTTTTTTGGTGTAAGAGGAAGTAGTGTGCTTGTGACCACTTTTGCAGGTAGCTCAAACTTGATGGCACCACTTTGGGTTCCGATACGAAGGTGCGAAGGAAACTTTTTTTCAGTTTTTCATGATTTTCTGAAAAGCGGCCCCAGATTTTCCATAAAATTGAAATACATGCTATGCAATATAAATTAATGCTTTTGTAAGAAACCGATTTCCAAATCGTCAGACATAAATTAGGGGAAAGTGCTAAACGGGAATGGCCAGAGAAATTCTTTTAATGAATATAATTCTTCATCAGCTTTGCGTTTCGGGTACCATTGGTGCCTATCATCAGAAGGATGGTGTAATGAACGTTTGATTGACTCGCTCTTTACATTCATAACGTATTCTGTTCTACATTATAAAGAGTTTCTGATAAAGGGCACCAATGGTACCTGAAACTCCATTTATCTGAAACTGTTTTGTAGGGAGTGGCCACTAATTTTTAAGGGAGGTTCAGGATGCACTGGACGTTAGGCTTTACTTTTGTCAGTACAAGTTACTAATCCACCACCTAATGGCAGTTAAAGGAAACAAAAAAGTATTAATTCCTAATCTTTTTTTCCCTGTTGAAGTTATTGTTCACTAACTAATTCGTAAAACTTATTTTCAAATTTGGAAATGAAAACTGGAATTTCATAATTTTACCTGATGACAAAATTTCCAGCTTTGCCATCCTAGTTTGGCGTATCTTTGAATCATTACACTTAGGTCTCTTGTTTACTTAGGTTTCTTGTTTACTAACTCATCACTTAGGTTTCTTGTTTACTAATTAGGTTTCTTGTTTACTAACTCGTGCTTATATTATTTCCATTAGTTTTAACTTCAAGTTCTGTCGATATGACGTTTTGTCTGTACGACGAAAATTGTTGTCATTAACTTATTTATTACGAAGAAAACGCAATAAAATCCCTCCTACTCAAAAAAAAATGTTAGAAAATGATTAAACTAAAAAAAGGGACAAACTGACTGACAGAAATAATAATTTTAAAGACGGATATACAGTGACTCTGCCATAACGACACATTTATTATTTTAATTCTGTATGGACATGAGCACACTCTATACAAAAAGCCAAGTAACTAACTGTATATAATACTATAAAAATAGTGAACCAATATGGATTTGGGGAATGAGTGGTGTGTGTGTGTTGTGCTGTGAGAGAGAGCGAGCGATTGATAGAGACAACCACTCTCATTATTGTGCTCTGCCTGTGTGATCCAGCCATACCGGAAATCATAATGATGTCTACTGAATAATGATCATATTCCTATATCGACGTCTCATGCTTGATTCATTTTTGTTATTGCTGTGTTTTATATATACCTATATACATATTTTTTAATGTTCTGTTTATTTCTATTACTTTTTCAGTGTTTTAATTGGTGATTACTATCCGGTTCGGTTTTAATTCGTACTTGCTTTGCATGATTTTCAATTAATGGGGCTTTTGATTGTAGTTTTGCAATTTGTTTGTATTTACACAAATTTCTTGTGTTGGTGTTGTGAGCGCGTGAATATTCCTTACAAGCGGATGGGTTGAGAACTTCAGAGGGGATTGGGGTCTGAGTGTTTGGCCTGGACTAAGGACTAGATACTCGGAGCTTATGGGCAAGTTTTTCAGCATCTTCCAGGCGAAAATTCACTCAATCGGAAGATGTGAGCAAATTAATCTTGGCATAAAATATCGGAATCATGAGATTGTAATCATATCCGATAACCAGGACGCCGTTAAAGCACTAAATTCGAATGTCATACGAGTGTAATACTTGAGCTCGTATGTTATCAGTTCAAAAATAGTATAAGAGTGCCTCGGCAAACTCAATAACCCGGGCCGAAATAATATAATTACCCTATTTCGGATGCAAAGGCATGTTAGCTGGAAGGAATTGAGATAGCCCTGGCAAGGAAAGGCGCTGCAGCTTCATTTTTGGGGCTTGAACCCTTCTGTGAAATAAGCGACCAGTCTCTTCGGGAAGAGCTCAGAAATGAGGAGGTCGTAAAGAGAGTACAGTTCTAGAAAATCCTCCCAGGACTGAAGCAAAATACTGGTCTGGTCAGTTTTAATCAGAAAAGATCAGAAGCGTGCATTGATCAGAGTAAAAGGTAGGCTTCTCTAACTGACGGGTTTTGTCAGGGGCACCTGGAGAACCTGCACATACACACGCCATTTTCTAAATACCACATTTTTGGAACAGGGGTCCTCAAAACGTTATTTTCGGTGTACACTCGGTATCGAAAATTTGACATTATTGATACGTCCTCTTATTAGGAGTAAGAGAAAGTAAAAATTGTATAGGATCGGAATAGCCTCAAGTCGTTTTGCTCGCTTTGCCGCCAAAATATCGGTGACCGGGAGAGAATTTATTATTCTTTCCCATTTTATCAGCCAATACGACTGGGAAATGGTTAAATTTATGCGCCAAGCTAGTCTATATTGATTGCTTGGTATGATAGAAAGTAAAATTGATCACAGATTTATTAGTTCCGTAAAAATTGCTTATGGTCATCATTATGCTAGTGTAGCCCCACTCTATTATACAATCTATGAACTGACGTGATTTTTTCGTATACACAAAGAAATGACGGTTGACTTAACAGCCGTTACAGTTGCTTACTTCTTCACTTAGTGAACCCCCAGGTTTTTTTTATTTTTTATTTTTATTCAAACCGTTGACTATAGAACTTTTGAATTACCCGTATACCTCCCTTCTTCACTTATTCACCCCTCCTAGATGAACACAGCTCGGTCCCCTATATGAACAGTCTCCTCACTACAGCTGCACGTTGGAACCACTGCAATATTCGTGCAGTTTTAAATATTTTCCCCTTTTTAGGTTTGTTTATGCAGTATGTGTAGAAGTACTGTATCAGTTGTGTTTGGCATATGACAGCGTAAGTGTGTTGCCATAGAAATGTGTCGAGCGGTACGTGTTATTTAGTGTAACATTATTTGCTAATTTTTATTTTTTAGTGTTTTAATTTAAAATAACAAATACATTGTTTAGAATCGATTTTTTGGGTATTACAAAAATTGGGTTGGATAAAAAGGGGCATATACATTTAGTTTCTTTCTATAATCAGTAAATTAATCAGCTGTCTCAAATTAAATTAACATTTGTTATTTTATCAGCTGATACAGTTTTTGAAATCATTCTTTTGCTGCGATGAGTACATTTAGAGGATGACTTTAAGTTTTTACTAATTGTATTTGAGAATCGTATGGAGATTTTCTTTCGACTTTTGGATGGAAATTACCCCACATTGAATCAGATTTTTACCCGTCTTTATTCTAGACATCCAGAAATAGTGCTTGGTTTTTCCGCGGAGAAAAAAGACCTTATCTTTAGTGACGTTCCAGAGTTGAGTTTTTCACACTACCCAACTTAATTGGTGTTGTTTTAGAATTAATTAAAAAATTGAGGTATATAACTATTTGCATTCGCTTTGTTACGTCAGAGAAAGTTGTAATCGTGTCACGATATCGAGTTTACACCGGAATATATGTTAGTGTGATATACAAACGAAAAATCCTAATTCAATCATTGTTTGAATTAAGATTGGAAATTGTTTTTTTAAGGTCCTCTGAGTTCAGAATGTTGTTTAAAAAAACAAATGCCCTTTGTCTAAGTGTTTGTGACAACATAAGGCAAAAACAAAAAAAAAACCGCAGATAATCTTAGAAGTCGGATTCGGTCTCAGCAGGGAGGTAGTATAGGACAATCTCTTGGTCAGATCAATAAAAATATCTCAACCGGAAGCACTATTTTACTGAATGAATTTTTCAGTTTAGTGGAGAATTTTCTCGATAACAATTCCATCGATTTTCTGTAAATGTTAGTGTAGTGAAAAAGTGTCTGCCATTCATCTATTCTTACAAAATGTTGAAAATTAAATAATTGTTAGAATTGTAAGTTTGATGGAAAGTTGAGCGACCGAAAGTGCGAATTTTCTAAGGATTTTTTTCTTTTTTAATTTTTCCATGATTTTCTCGATAAAGAACCCAACGGTTTTCTTCAGTTATGCTAGTGACACGCCAGATATTCGTATATAGACCTATCATTGCACCTACACTTTTATTAGAAATTCGAACTTTGAAGAAAATTTGATTGTAAGTACTAGGACCGTTGCAGAATGCGAAAGTAGTGTCAGTGTTTTTCGTATCAGTTTTATTTTAATTTTTTTTTATTGCGCAATGAAAACCAGCATAATAGTCGAATAGAAAGTTTTACATTCTGACGAAATATCCAGAGAAATAGACTACTTTGATCTCAGCCGCTCGGAGGTCCCGGTATTCTTCATTTGTTACTAAATTATAGTTTTCTTGATTATTCCATTTTATAGCTTAATCTTTTGTAAAGGTCATACTTTTAAATTTATTTATTTGTTATTTGCATATGCCAATCAAATGGAATATTAAAAAAAAATACCTAAAATAGAATGTGAAACATAGTCTGCTTATGGAGATTTATTCAAAAAGCGCCTTCTTGATCGTAAAGTTGTATCATCATATGTATAAAAATAAAAACTATAAAAAAAAGAAGAAAAAAAAAATCAAGTTTTATTATAATCGAGGTCTAACAATGAAATAATTATATTTTGAACTCCAATATCTGGCTTTGACCTTTAATGACATACAGTTAGACGTGAACCTATTGTTAAACAAATTTTCCCACTTTCTATTGATTTTGATAGTTTTATAGAAATATCTCATTTGGTTAAAACTTTATACACATTTCAAATCTTATTAATATCTGATTTTTATTGGTTTATATCAAGTATGTTAAAGTAACTAAAGCATTCTATAAGTACCTACTAAAGAGGGGAGAGAGGCTTTTGATCTCTCAAGTGTGTACTTCAGTTATGCTTTGGATTTGATCTTCAAAATATGTAGTGCTTCCAAGCAGTAAATAGTAATTTTTCAAACAAAATTTTGCCACAGTTTCATGTGTATGTGTGTCCGTCCATAGAGATTAGCCTCTTTAATATTATTACTCTCTCTTACTAATGTAAATACAATATTGCGGCGAAGACAGATTTTTTTTGCAATTATATTCTCACCAAAATGATTTTAGGGTCCTGTGAAGATGAAAGTATATTTGTAGAAGTTGATCTCTATGTTTAAATCTATACAATTAGTTCCAAGTTTAAAGAAAATCGTTGTTGCTGTTTTCAAGGAAATTCCAAGAAACCTCACAAACCTTTTTTGTAAAATCGCCTTTTGGTTAACTGATTTTTTTCAAATTTGGAATTCTAGCAATGCCACTGATTTATATTAATATTTAGACGACAGGACCAAGATCATATTAAAGTGGTACTTTAGAAGAATGCCTAACGCTATTGTCCCCCCAAGAACCCGCCGTATTTATGTGTGTAGATAATATATCAAGTTTAAAAATCGTTGGAACTACTCCGAGAAAATTACGACTTGAAGAAGAAACCATTCGTAAAGTCGCATTTTCGGTTAATAGACTTTGTCCGAAATGTTCGTATAACTAAACGGAATACCAAGTTTGAGCTTCTCGCAATTCATTTTTAAATATTCTGTTAATACACAGCCACAGAAAACATACCACACACATACAGAGACCCATTCATTAAAAAAAAATTTCTCGTTCTCCAGGGGACCTCAAAACATGGTATTTCCGGTGAATACTGAAATTCGTAAATGTTGATCCGATCGCAATACTTCCCCTTATTAGCAGTTAGACGAAATAAAAAAAAAATCACAAAAAATTCAAAGGATATTTCTATTTCCTACCCCAGGAGATAACATAAGGTTTCCGTCAAAATTGATTGACCCCTTTCCCCTTCTCACATTTTTGTATTAATTGTCAGCTTCATTGGTTTTCCATTAACTTTGTTAATACTCTAAATCTATAGCGCAGTCGTCTTTATCTGCAACATTTTACTGTGAAGATTGAACAATAGGTAAGGGAGTTTCAGAGAACAGTGACGTTTGGTTTTTCTCCTGAATTGCCATTTTAGTACATTCTACGATTCTTCATATATTTTTGAGTATATAATCTACCTTTCAAGAAAATTGATCTCTTGTTTAACAGAAATGCCAGAGGAAGTTGTTTCAACGTTTCACAACAGATTGTATTTACTTATTCTTACTGCTGTAACTTTTACTTTCTCTTATTCCTAGAAAGTGACAGTGTTGTGATTGTGCCGAATTTTCGAAATTGAGTTTTCACCAGAAACCCGGGTTTTGAGACCACTTGGGTATGTGACAATAAAAAATATCTCAATAATAAAAATTCGCCAGAAGCTCAAACATGATTTTAGGAACATCATTGACTGCACTTTATACGAAAATTTTGAACCAAATCCAGTTATCCGAAGTGTGGACTTTACTGTTTTTTTTTGGTTTCGTTTTTTCTCGAAAACGGCTGCAACGATTTACTTTAAACTCGCAACTTACAAGTCTTTTTTACTTTTATTACAACGGTTTTCCAAGAAAATTAATTCTGGGACATCCGTAGAATTTTTAACGTTAAGTTTTCCATTTAAAGTGCCATTTCAGATTTTTTTAATTTTTATTATTTAATCAACTGAAACTATGTATTTCCGGTGAAAATTAGAATTTTGAAAATTTGACATAATATTTTTATTATTTATATTATTATTAATATAATTAATACAATTATAATGAATTAATTATTATTGATTATTTCATTCATGGAATAATAATTAATATAATATAATTAATATTTTTACACAAATGAGTTTTATATAAGATTTTTTTTTTCCTGAAATGATATTTGTGCTCGTTAAAAAACTAGTTCTTACTACGCCAGTAAAAGTACGTATAATTTCAATTGTTTGCACTAAGCAATAGTAAAGTAATTTGTGAGTAAAGTCTTGTAAGTTTCACTATTTATACTTGGACAAAAAACTGAAATACCCCCCAAGCTAAGTACTACTTCATTATTCAGTATTTAAACATTACCATACTGTGTGTTCTGGTTTGTTACACTTGTACACACACTACAAAGTAGTAATAAAACTATCGTTTAGCTGGGACAGTATAAGTAACCAACTTAGTTTCTAAGCTTTATTACTTTACTCTTGAGGGACTTAAAACGCTGTCGTCTACATTGTTTAGCACTTTGTCATTATAGTTGTTCTTTTTTTATAATACTTTTTAGATATGTTCTTATAAAGTACTTTACTTTAATCATTTTATACGAACATTTTTCCATCCTCTTCAGATTTTCCCTTATATGAGTTCCTGAAGTGTTAAAAACAGAAAAAGAAACTGTGGTGAATCACACATGACTTTTTCTTACTGCAATTTAAGCAGTTATTATTGATATCTTTCTTTCAAACGTGAAATTTTTATATACACACAAGAAAAATCTGTTTTCAATAATATATGCACGCTGCGAGAAAACTTGAACTCAACTCAACTTAAAAAGGACAATTGAGGGACACGTGACTTTCAGTACCCATAGAATATAAAATCTACTTACTCAGAAAAATAGATCTATATATATATAGGTGGACCAAGTTCAAAGAAACTCATTGGTATTTTGATCGAGAAAATCTTAGCGAGACTGAAAAAGAAATCGTTCATTGAAGTAGTACTTCCGATGCTTCAGACTTGACATATAGTTCTTATTAATACACATAGTGATAGGATCGTTTATACGGCGACATACGGAAAGGGCAGTTTAGAGGAAGCCTAACGTCACTCTTCCTCTTCCCCAAAACTCACAGAAAAAATACTCAAAGAAATTATTTAAATAAAAACTTGCAGCTTTTACGAGATCAATTCCCGCAAATCTGCTACAAACTTTAAATTTTTACTAAATATTTAATTGCCTTCCATATTATTTCTGATGGATATTGACTGGGTGTGTTGATAAAGGGGTATGGAGGGTTAAAGAGGGAGGGTGGGGAAAACGAATGCTATGCATGAATTAACTGTCATATGATAGATGCGGTTTTTTCATGAACAGAGTCCTCAAACATCTACTTATTTTCAGTGAACACTCAGTTCCGAAAAATTAATACGAACAAAACACTTGCCCTCTCTCAGTCTCTCTCTCTCTCACATACACACACTCACACACACTTACACGCGCGCGCGCGCAGCAGCAGCAGCAAGGGAAAATGATAATAAAATTGTGATTTTTTTATTATTGTTTATTGAAAAAATAATTATTGAATGTTCATTCTGGCCTGACAGATTGTAAAAATTATTTGCGAAGCTACGAAATTATTTTCCGATACTGCAAGTTTGAGAACTATCGAAGCTTGCAAATAGATAACGTTCACTGTCAATCCCTATACGGTGATAACAGATTGTATTATAATGGAGATGCTGCAATAAGCGATAACATGCTCCCAGGAAACGGTACCACTCTGTGTTTTGGCTTCTGTGTAATATAATGATTATATACTCATATGACTTCAATAGTGATTTTTAACAGGATTCCAGTATAGTTGAGACATTAGGTTTGTCTCTAATAAATTGCCATATTGTACACTTGATGGTCAATTGGTTTACTTTGCTAGTAGTTCATTAACGTTGAGTAACAAGTTCGACTTTTAAGACAATTGCCAATCAATAAGAATTATGAAAACAGCAGGAAGAGAGAGTCGTATGAGGGTTTCAGTCTGATTTCTCTTTTATATTACTTTCTCTTTACTCCTGATAACCGGAACTATTGTGATCTTTCAAATTTTCGAAATTGAGTTTTCACCGGAAATACGTTTTATGGTCCCCTGAAATACAAAAAGGCTTTTTTTTTTTTTAGAAAACTACCATGTGTATAAGTAGTAGATTTGTGTTTATATTTCTATATTATGGACGCATTTCAGCTTGTATACTAAAATTTGCAGGTGGATTCCCACCTCTAAGACAGGTCTACCAAACTCAGACAACTCTGGTCCTTAATTTAGAGACGGACACCATTGAAACCGCAAGGCTCCACATTTCTATGTATAGATCTATACATACACATTTACTGAGAAATGCCTGCCCTGTATGATGGGGCTAACGAGACTGCAGTAAAAAAGTTACTAGTATTGCGAATACACCGTGCTTCTTGCGGAACGAACACATCCACGAGGAACCTGGATATGCCAAAAAATCATAGGCTTTATAGACAAGATAGTACATAGATTCGAACAAATTCAAAATTACAGTAACTGGAACAAGTGACCGACGACTCGAACAGAAAACTGCTCGACGACGACTAAAATCAAAACTACTTCAGGACGTACTTCAAGATTTAACAAACGTTTAGTACTTGTTTAAATATGTACATTATAATAGCCAATATTGTAAACGCTGAAATAAGCTTCCGGGTAAAAAAAGTATTGATATTTCATCTACTTTCAAAAAAATAAATAAATAAATTAAATGACCAAAAAACCAAACTTAAACCCACAAATAAGACATGGCTACAGATTTTTTTAATTTTGCACGATTTTTCTGAAAACTGGTTGCGCAGTCTGTGTGTTAGACACTTTTATTGGATACATTATTTCCCGGATAATATCAATAAAGGAAGTTCATGAAGGAGCGTTGCTTCCTTCAGGCTACTGTTGAATTTCAATGACATTTATGTTACACATTCTAACATCTATTTGCATTTGTTTTAATTCTTACTTCTTTTGCATGTAAGCTAATCCGGGAAGGGATTAGCTCAGTATTAGTGCACTAAACTTCCATGCGAAAGTCCGGAGTTCAAGTTCATTAGATTTTCTCGTCCTAGAAGCTTGTCCGGAGCTCGTCAATGCATTGAGAATGCTCCGGGCACTAGTCTTCACCATAGATGTGAAGCACCTTAAATTTAAAAAAAAAACTGTTCAGTATTAGAGATTACATTAAATACAATTGGTTCAATATATATAAGTGTGTTTGTTTGTTGGTGTGAACAAATTTTTCAAAATCGAAAATACGCTGGAAAAACCCTAGAATACATGCTATTCCTCTTAAATACCACCACCACACCTGACTCTGAGAAGGTTTCGGCCAAAATCCGTCAACAGGAAACTTTATAGAATGACTTTTTATTTGCCTTTTATTTGGTAAACTCAAAGTCGAACTAAACGATTAGTAAACTTTTAGAAGAAAATTTGGCGATAGATTTCTAAAAAATTGCACTAAGCCGTGTGAGTGAGTGGGTCTCCCAGATTTTTCATTTAAGCTTTTCTTTTTTTTAAGAGATTTAGTATCTTTCCCACACGGGGTAGCATTGGATTTTCAGGGAATGCACGATTAGTCGCCTAACGTGCACGAATATTAATTATTTTCGATTTCCTCGCATTTTCACATTTGTTTTCCAATTTTCTTTTTGCATGATTACTGTTGATTAACTTTACCAAATTCAGCCAGTCATCTGCCAACACAATGATATTAACGTAGTCTAATTAATCAACTCATTTGTTGGTTATAATATGTGTAATTAATTTGTTGATGTCCTTGAAATATTGTATATATGATAATGATGAATAGGATTCATTAGAAAATAATTCTTTCTATTTAATTAATCATCATCATTTATGAAAATATTGTTTATTATTGCTAATTATAATTAATTTTTTTTTTTGTGCGCCTGCTTGAATTATACTTGAAAGTTTGCTAGGTTAAGTTTCCATGCTCTTTTATTGCGATCTTGTGAAATTTATACGAATGAGTGTTATAACGAATGACTTGTATAATTACGGTGTGTGTGTGTGTGTGTGTGTCTGTGTGATCGAACAAAAAAAGTCATTGAAAGCTCATACTTGATATAAAGTTCCGTTTAGGACCGCCATCGCAGCGGATAAGATTTCTATCAAAAATCCGTCACCGGAAGTGCAACTTTAGAATGAATCTGTTATTTTGTTTTCGTGATTTTCTGGAAAATGTCAACGATTTTTTTATATTTCCATACACTAACAATGCGAACAACACACTAACACTTACAAATCTGTCTGAAATACTTTCCCCGGAAAATTGGTTTTAGAATTTTTTTTTTTTTGAAAAAGCAATATGAAGGGAAATTGCGATAAACAGGAAACAAAATGATCTTTTAGGCTTGACCGAACTTCCGTGTTAAAACCAGCTGTGCTACCTACATGAAAAAATAAGTTTCAAGTTCTTGCAAGTTTTCGTTTTTGAAATATTTTATTCACACACACATATCGCATACTGAACATTCGCTGTAAAACTTTTTATTTCAGAGAGCATTTAGTACAACAAGTACTTGCGCTGAAAACTCAATTAGAAATGTTTGACAGAATGGCAATGCTATATATACCTCTTAACAGTTAACACGAGGTAAAAAATTGGAATAGAGAGTATACACGTGGAATGTTCACGTGGTTAGTGTAAACATTAGGCATACCTTTATTATCTAGACTACACAGTATCTAAATATAGAACAATATCAGTGGAGTAATGGCGGCTAAAATACCATATTGTTTGCTTTTCAACCTTTTTTTTAACGTAAAAAACAACGTTAGATATACGTACGCATTCCTTTCATTTCCGGGCTGCCATGGAAACACATTTGTTTTCTGCTCGTTTATTTTTATGCTTGAAAAAAGTTTACTTTTCTGATATTCAGACGGCAACACTTGTTAACTAACACTATTGCTAATTGTAGCAGATGCTATTTTACTTCGACTTTTTGCGGAAATTTGACTTTTACCACAAATACATGTTATACATGAACTACTTTTACATATACCAAGTATGACAAAAAAAAATATGTATTTCTGATGAAACTCAGTTTCGAAAATTTTAATTACTGTCGCAATAGTTCCCATTACCTGCAGTAAAAAATAATAAGGAAGTCAGTAGAGCGATGCGAACCAGTAAGTTTTGGTACAAATGATAACGATGAATGAATTGAGACATACGTTACCCCCACTTCACCATCAGTTGTACACTGTTCTCATTCCCCAGCACTTATTCTCTCCCCACTTACTTCACATTCGTTCGCTATCTACCCACTTCATACACTATACTTGGCGTTAATATTTGTAAAACTGTAGGTGTGTGAGCAGCACTACTTTGACAACGTTCGTTCATGGAGTAACTCTGGGTGGTAGTTAAAATTTTTTCGTTATCACACATCAAGCGATAAAAAGAAAAACCCATTTTTTACGTCATTTATTTATTTATTTAATTATTTATTAATTTTATACTTATCATTTTTTTTTTTTATGTGTAATGTAAACAAAAAATCGATAAATCTGAATCGTTTTTCTGTGGTTATCTTGGTGTAAATTTTATTGTAGTGTGCTAGATATTCGATTTTATCGAGATCACCAATTTTACGTAAAATGACCAAAGAAAGAAGCGCTGTCAGTGTGTTGCGGCCATTCTACACATTATCCAAAAGATTTAATAAGGATCGTCTGTTGTTGAGGTAGGAATCTCATGATTTTTATTGTATTTTTATTTTATTGTTATTTTTATTTAATTTACAAGACTTTGTAAAAGCAGATTACTAAATTTAGTTTTGTTTAGTTTAGTTGTTTTGATTTTTCACAGTTTCAAACTGTTGTTTCCATCATTAGCCGCACTGTTGTTGAATCACACACTTACAAGGTTTTATTTAAAAATTTTGCCGCCTTAAAAAAACAAAAAAGTTCATCAGACATTAATAATATTTGGCATTCCGTTAAGTACTCGAACTGCAATTAATATAGTAATAGAAATAATCAGTATTAAATTCAAAATCTGTATTAATGTCAACTTACTCTAAACTTGCACTTCCACTTGACCGAATTTCTTCAAATTTACTTACAATTCTAGCCATGCTTTTAACTTAGCTCAATATTGTGCAGATGGTACAACCAACCATAAATTGTACTAAAGTATTTAGTTAAAATTTCAAGTATTAATAAGAAAATGAATCTGTTATAATTGAGATAAGTGCATTATGAGGAAATCATGTGAGGTTTTTACCCCTCTCCCAGGGAATTGATGCAATTGTTAAACACTTAATGTGCAGGCGTTTGAAATTTCAATTGGGTACATAATATGTGTGTACAGGGGTGGGAGTAACAGCTGTAAAGCCAAATCTTCCTGCAATCTGAAACATGTATTGCGATTCTGTTTAAGATATCAGTGTTTGTAACAGAATAAAGTCTTCTGTGTAAAGTCTCCAAGTCTATAATAGTGAGTCTAATTCCGGTGATGAATTAAGAAGTTCTTGCCCTGTGTGCAGGTACGCCAAACTCAAACAATTGCCCATATCAACTATCTCTGCAGAACCACAAATTATTGGCATAGGAATGCCAGAAAGTGGCTAATCCATAACTTGCTAAGGAGGGCCTGGAAGTATAAAAATTACTAAAATGTTCACACCGTTAGTGAGGGACTTAGGGGATTCAGTACTTTTTTTTTTTTTGGATAATTTGCTTTCGCTTTTTCCTTTTTTTATATGAAACACATTTCCTATGCTGAAAATAGATGTCAAAGGTTTCTGGAGAGTTTTAATGTAAGGTTCTCTCGTAAGTTTTCCTGTTCAGAAACACTTAGAACCCTCAGTATTTTCGCTTAAAACGCTAAGATTAAAATGGACAAACCATGGTAATATAATCATACACTTGTATCTAAATGCCAGAACAAACGGTTCTATATCTCTACTCTATGTGTTTCTTTCTAAACAGAAGGATAATGTTGAGATTTATAATGTTAAGTGTCTGCAATTATATCGAAAAAACAAACACACCCAATAACAGATTATTATTATTATCATCATTATTCTTAATAACGTATAAAGTATTACTGGTAATAATTAAAATTAAAATATTTTCTGTGTAATATTTATAAACATTTATAATGATATGAGTGCTGGCTGTATGCTAATGCAAAAAAGAATATATTTCTGGAAAGAAAGTAAATAAATGAAAATAATTAAATAACATCTTATATGCGCCTCAACGAGAACACAGAAATATTTATTTAAGTCAAAAAGTCAAACGAGATATTAAATAAATTATATATTCATATATAATTTTTTTTTGCAATACTAATGATTGTGTACGTAATCCTACGAATATGAATGGAATTCTTTTTTTTGTTTAACTAATTTCCTTTTAATGAAACATTATCATCTTCTGCTAAAGGTTTCTATGTCCTAATTATTTATATGCCAAGATGAGCAAACAAATTAGCAAATTCAATTATTTTCTTCTTTTTTTTTTTTAATTTCCCGCCAACGATTTTTTTTAAACTTTGTAGACTATTTACACACGTACCTATCACTTTTATTTGAAATATTTTTCTAAAAAAAATTGATTTGGGGGGAGGGAAGTTTGCAGGATCAGCAAGATTAAGCTTCTTTTCTCTACAGTACTAGTTCCGTACAATATTACGGTGTCGCAACTATATAATATTAAGGCACATTAGAAGCTTTCCCAGAATTCCAAATTTGAAGAAACCGGAAGTGCTAGAATTTGGAGGTTTTTTTTGAGATTTTTTCGAAAACTGCTGCAGTATTATTCTGTAAATTTGGAATGCTAAATTTTCATTATATTTAAAACATTTTTCTGTAAAATTATATTTTGATGCTTGAAATGTTAGTGAGTGAAATTGGGCCACTGTCTTCTAGAAGATTATAATGTTATCATTTCAAGTACGTACTACCTGCCTTGGCTAGCCATAGGTAACATTGCCAACTTAATGTTATGTTAGCATAAAGAGTAAATTTGGAATTTAAAGAAAAATGTGAAAATATTTAAAATTGTATTAACTGCAGTAAGAGGGTGTCTCGTGAATGTTTGTCTAACTGCTACAACTGGAAGTTTAACTACGGTACGTACATTTCTTACCGGATAAATAATATGTTATAACATTATCTGATTACAGAGAAAAGAATATGTTCTTCAGAAATTGAATTTTATGTATGTTGTGATATCATCAGGAAATCGCCCCTCCCTTCCGAATAAAAGATTTCTTTCAGCCGGAAGTACTACTTAAACGAACGAACGATCTTTCAGGTTTTTCAAAAAAAGATTTCTCACAAAATTCCCCTCTTAGAATATATATTACAGTTTTTATACACACTATAAACCTGCGTCAATTCTTGATTTTTTTTTTTTTAAACTTTTTTCTGGGAAAATTTATGTTAGATGATTTAAATTAATTGTCAAGTTTGAGGCGGCTGCAATCTCCCAACTTTCCTCTAAAGTGCTAATACATTACAGTGATTGGTTCTAGCACCTATATATTACTGGCCTATATATCCTCAAATGATTTGGTAAAATTCAAGGTTTGAAGAAAAGTGTTTTAATCGCAAATTGTGATATCAAAATTGATTTCTGAGTTTTTCGGAATTTTTACTTGAAAGCGATCAAGGATTCAACAATGTTTCTGGTAAACTTGATGTTGAAAAAGGTTGGCACCTTGCTGCGATGTTTAAGAGAATTCCCCGCGTAGTGCCATTACCTGTGTCTAATATCAAAGTGTGTAACGAAATTCCCAGTTCAAAGAAAATTTGTCACATGCAGCTGTAAGGATTGCATTATGAGAAAGTTGTGTGAGTTTCTCACCACATTATGTTCATGATCATATTTTCCGTGTCAAAAAATCACCTATTAAATTTCGATGATTCACTTTCGATAAATTAGGCTAAGATTAGGTAAATGAAAAAACAAAAAAAAACTTTGATTTATATACATTTATATTTTTTATGGACTCTGCAGATCGTATCGAATTTCTTTCAAGACTTTCTAATTTCTTTTGGGGCGTGTCTTTATCCATCTTGTCCTTATGTATTTAATAAAAAGAGAGGCACAACTTTACTGAATCGAGGAGCAGGTGTCTTTTTAAATTAATTTTATAAAGATTAAAGTTGTCAGCAAAGTTATCTTTAATTACAGTTTATAGGTTTTATCTTAGGCTGTGATCCTTAGTAACTTTTCTAGGATTAAAATTGCCCCCAGAATTTTTAAACATTTTGCATTTGATTTTAAGTAGTTTTTCTTTATTGTTTACATTATACACAGTATAAACCTGCTTCTCTTATTCAAGTATTGCTTTTGCAAGTTCTGACTTTCAAAATTGCTGGTTTTCACTGCAATTTTGTTTGATTAAGGCCTTCAGAAAACGAAGTATTTTTGTCTGTCTGTCTGTATGAGTTGCAGATACAGAATATTCCCAGGTGATCCGTTACCAAGGTTTCGGTCAAAATACCTCAAAATCCATTAATCCAAAATGCCACTTCCACTTTGTATTCGATAATGACCACTAAAATTCCGAAACTTATTTCTAGAGAATTCCACAAAATTGCTAGAAATGTACGAAATAAAACATTTCATGTTACTTAAAAAAGAAGAAGAAAAAAAAAAGAAAATGCATTTTAAGTTGGAAAAAATTCAATATATCAGAATATATTGAATTTTTTCCAACTTAAAATGCACAGATTTGAAATGTTTCTGATGTCAATTCCTCCTGAAATTTCCGAAATCATAATAAAGTCTAGACAAAAACATATTCTTTCTTTAATTTTTTTTTTAGTTATTACAATGATGAGAGTGAATGGTACTTTCTGCCTTAAGATTTTCTCTTCTCTAGGGTGTGCATTGAGCTATGACGACCCTGTCATTACTGTACCCTACTGTAAGTTTCGAAAACAGTTGGATAAGAAATGTTCCACTCAGTCTTTAATATCTAGAATTTTAAATGTTGATTCTGTAGTATGGAAAATCACAAATAATTGCTAAAAAACGAAAAAGATGCAGACCTTTTTTTTCCGGTGATATAGGCCTATTTCATTTGTTACTTTCGTGCCCATACCTATCATCAGAATTGAGGACTAACCCTGAGTATGACACATTGAAGCAAGTAATCCTTAATTTTTTTTATATAGCAACCCTGTCCGAACTTCCATTTAACGATTATGTGGGTGCAATTTTAATAATATTATTATATGTGTAAGGAAACTTTTTACTCCAAAAAGGGTGATTGTTTCTGTAAACATGCAGAATGATTCAGTTAGCGCAGTGTCCAGCGGATGGTTGAGAGAGTTGCTACTACAGGGTCTACAGATAAACGTGACTCCCATTGTCTCTCAATTTGAACTTATAATCAGCATTCCTAGCGATTCCTCCATATTGGGTATCTCTTAAGTACTTAGCACTTTTATTAACGTTTAAAAAATATTTGAAAATCTAATACTTTGTCTGAAAGGAGTAAGAGAAAATAAAGTGGATATTTGACCGAAAATGTTTCAAATAGGCGTGAAATTAAATTTGGAAAAAAAAGCGAAATAATGTCGTAATTCTAATCATATTTCTAATAATGTATTTCTAATATTAATATATAATTAATAATCATATTTCTAATAATCATTTTCTAATCATATTTTTAAATATTTTTCCTTTCGCACTGTCATACAACTTCCAATTACATCAGCTAATCTCCAACTCTTGATATTTTTAAAGACCAATTTATATGTTAAGGAATTCATTTCCGGTTAGGAAAAAATAATGTAAGCAGTGCTAGCATTTAATACACATTGTCCCTTGACATTCTTTTTTTCTAAATGTTAATTATTAATCTAGAAATCTTATTAAAAGTGATTCAATCATTTTTATAGAAATAATTTAACAAAACAGGGAATAAATATCAAGATTGACGTATTTTGAAATCTGTATCAATACAAATTTTTGTAGTTAGCCCCCCCCCCCAAAAAAAAATTTTCGTAAGCCTTCTTTACAGATTAGTTCTCCTCAACAACAAATCTGAATTCTATCTGGATGAATTGTTCTTGGGCAAGAAATTATTATCTGTGAGGAGGGAGAAATTATTATCTGTGTCCTTTGCTTTCCAAAGCTCTTCTCGGCCCAGATAGCTACCCCTAAGATCGGAGCCTTCTCAGCGTATTGCCAGCCTCCGGACAGTGTTCTCTCGTTGTAGACTACGCTGTGAGCTCTAGAGGCGTATAGGAAGCGAAAATCTAAGGTCAGCACGTTGCCACTGAGATAATACCTTCCTTCTCTGACAATATTTAAAATTGTATTAACTGCAGTAGAGGAAGTCATGAGACTCTTTATTTTGTCTTAGTGCTGCAACTGGAGGTATTGTCTTTGGAAAAGTTGGTTAGAACAAAATTGGTTGTTGGAAAACTTACAACATAAGGAGGTAGGTGTCCGAGATTTTTCTAAATTAGTCTTTTATTTTGTATTCATCGACCAGTTTCGGACGTTCGTCTAGCATCAGGGTGCCTTGATAAACAGTGTCAGTACATCCAGCTGGCCTTGTACAGTGACAAAACGTACCAATAATGGATAACGGCGGGAAATAAAATAAAAATTCCGATGTTTTCCATGTCTGAGGTCCCAGAATCTGTTATAGAATTGTGGAAGATGCGAAACAATCATGGATACACTTCTTCCTTATACCAAAAATGCGTGAAACAAAATATTCCTACGTGTATATTGCGTACTATTACAGCTATAGTCTGAAAATATAGTTCTCCGAAGCAGCTTGCACACTTGTCTCGCGTAGACTGCTTGAGATATTATGTGCGTGTCAGTGCACAAATATCAAAAAGCACAGTGCAAAGTCCAGGATCATAATGAGTACATTTATTTGTGGTGGAATAGTTTGTAACAGTGATGACCACAGGCTGTCATGAAATAAAGTATCTGGAGTTGACAATCATGGCCGACCCATCCACTTATTCAAAATGTTCTTGACTCATTCAATAAAATTCCATAACTGACTCATTCTATAATTCCAATGATTCCGCATCTGTTGCGCCATACTTGCTCAGCTTAAGTATATTATCTATGAATTCTTGAAGAAACTATGTATTATCGATGCTGTATTTTTTCGTTTGCGAAAATACCAGCACTAAAATTGCCAAGCTAACCAAATGTCTCATGCTTCTTGTTTTTAATCGTTCTTGACTATGATAATATTGCGATCGTGTTAAATTTTCGGAATGGCGTATTCACTGAACATATGTTTTGAGATCCCCTGAGTACGAACAAAAATGTTTTTAGCGAATGGTCTGTACGTTTGTGTGTCTATGAACAAAATATCTCAAAAACGAAAAATCGGAGGAAGGCCAAACTTGATAATACGTTTTAGGAACTACAACTACTTCTGGACGACCCACACACACACACACACACACACACAAATATTCCTAACTTTTTATTAAAATAATTTTTCAAGGAAAAATTGATATTTGGAAACCTGTGGTGAAATTGCAAGTTAAGTTTGCCTCTAAAGTACCAGTTATGTATAGTCTCAGATAGTACCGTATGATATTTACGTAAATGAGAGTTATTGCTAGATTTGCAAGTTTGGAGAAAATCGGTGAACTGGTTTACATAATATGAGGTTGAGTGTTTGGAAATGTTTTGGCTTTTCTTGAATTTTGTTTCTAACATGGAATGATAGGAGGCTGCAGCAGAAACATAAATCTATGTTAAGAGGGCCGAGACAGAGAGCGCTACCGTACAATGCAGTCACATTCAAATAAACCATATAATAATCTTTATGTGATGGTTGGTTCCTCAGAGCTGGAAAGCATCAGAGACATTTTCCGTGGTAGTCTGCTTCATTTTGTGGTCATAGACCGGTTTCGGGCGTTCCCCCATCTTCAGGATGCGTTTGTCAGACAGTGTGATAACACAGACTTGCACGGAGCAAATTCAGTTTATACATTCAAAGTAAGTCTTGTTACCACACTGTCTGACAAACGCATCCTGAAGATGGGCGAACGCCCGAAACCGGTCGATGACCACAAAATGAAGCAGGCTACCACGGAAAATGTCTCTGAATCTTTACCACCTTTACTTTCATGTGATGAAAGTTCAACAAATATTTAGTAAAATTCCCCGTTTGAAGAAAAATTCGCCTTTTACATTCGTTACAATTGCACTGACAGATGAGTCGTATGATTGTTTCGCAACAGATTTTTCCCATTTGTAAAATTATACCTTCACTATAATCGTCTTTTTCTCTCGATGATTGAGCGATTGGAAAACTGCATGCTCAGAAAACAGTTGCCAGACATATATTTTAACATTTACCTCATGTCTCGTGTTTCACCTTGTTTATATTTCCATGTAACACCAGTCTTAGTTTCTGGAAGCTACATTATCTATTCTTTTTTATAAATATTACTTTACGTTCAGTATATATATATCGAATTTTAATGAACTTTGAGGAGTAATAGAAGCATTGTATACCAGAACTATAACAAATAATCGACCAGTTAGATGGATTTCATTCTAATACGTACTATTGACCCAGTTTTTTTCTGTGTATGTTTCCATTACTAATTTCCTGTAAATAAAGCCAGATCACTTGTTGATTTTTTGTTTATTCATTTTTAATTTTTTGCTTTATATCAAACCGTTTGTTTAAGTAAATTATATATTCTCCTTTAGCCCCCCCCCCCCGACTGTTTTTGTCCACAATAAACTTTTCCAGACATGAATAATTCACGATAGAAATTAGAAATTTATGAACGGTCTGCCTGGGTGTTTATGTATCAAAACAACTTCATAAATTTTAAATATTATCGATTAATCGATCCAGTTTTTTATGTTATATTTGATGTATTCATAAATTTATTTGTTGAGACGCCAAATCTTCTTTCTTTAGCTTATACTCTTCTTTTTTTTTAATTATCTTCAGATTTGTTCGACCAAATTGAATTTATTTATTGCTGATATTACTAAAATGTCCAGCAATAAATTCAAGATGGGCATATAAAAACTCGGTCTCTATTTATTTAGGATTACAAAGGGTTTAATAAAAGTCTGGTGTGAAACTTTCACTGGAGTTCCTGTTTATTGCAATCTTCATAGTACTAATCGACAAATTTTCTTTTAACGAGGAATTTTCACTAACTGTTTAGCAAGCCTAGATATTTTACCTAAATTTATCGGAAGCCGAAGCTACATCACACGATTCACGGTCTTAGCCTTGGATATTATTTGGTGGGTGAACAAAATTAGTAGTCAAAATCATAGAAAAATGTTTGCTATCATCAGAGATATTTTCCATGATTTTTGTGGTTATCCACCAGTTTCGAACCCATCGTCAGGTATGTCTTGATAAACAGTCTGAAAACGTAAACTTGCACAATCAGTTTAGACACTATTTATTAGCTAAATACTTGGTGTATAAACAGATTTTTCTCTTTGGAAGTCCATGTTAACACACTGTTTATCAAAACATCCTGATAATGGGTGAACGACCTAAACCGGTCGATAACCACAAAATGAAGTAGGCTATCACGGAAAATATCTGATGTATTCCAGCTCTGCCGATCTAAATAACAATTTTTGCTATCCGTTTCTTTCCATGACACCAGAGAGGTAGTTGGACGTTATAGCCCGGTTGATAAAAACGCTTGACACTCTTGTGTTCTAAAAGCACTTTTGAGCTCAACCAATAATGAATGAATGAATGGTTTATTTGCTTTCAAGAATACAATTCTCATAGCAAAGGGTTGGCCTTACAATACATGAAATTTACAAAATTAATTCTATTAGACTTATTATACAAATTAATGGTTTTTTTATTACTGTATAGCATATATGTGCGTTAAAATTGAAAAAACAAAACAAAACTATATAATTAAATCAGACTGGTATCATTTCTAATTATAATCAGTAAGAGAATAGTTGTTCTAAAATTAGTTATTTATAATAATAATCGATATAATTAGAATAGAGAAAGAACAGACTAGATAATTACAAACTTATTGCAATATTTTCTTAAATGAAGACTTCTTGTAATAAAATAATAAAGATGATTAAACTTTTAAACATTATCCTCGATATTAAGAAGCTGTTGAATTTTATCTCTCTCAATTATTACTATACATCTTTGGTGTACTTTTCAATGTATTTATGCCTTAGAGAATCAAATACTTCGCAGTGCAGCAAAACATGAACAATAGTATCTAGACCCGCGTGACAAAGTGGACAATCAGCCTCAATCAGGAAATGGATATAGAATTTTTTATTATAGATCCGGGGTAGGTACTTGCCGCTAAGCCTTACTTGGGAGATAATTCCAAGTTTTTTTATGCTCAACCAATAAGCTCAATGAAAAAAGCTATTGTTCGAACAGTTTGGTTATTCAAACCAGTTCTAAAAGTATTCACTTAATCTTTGAAACACTGAACCCAAATAATTACAGTTTTTGACTCACAGCTATACGACTGTTGAACATTAGTGGTGCCTTGATGCGGTTACTAATGGAACGCCAAAGCACATTCTTTAAAAAACTTGCAAATTCATGGAACTTCGGAACTTCTCTCATATAGCCAGCAATAAGAGTAACACTAAGAATTTCTGGCATGAAGAAAATTTATAAATTGTAAGTTGATAAATTCTGGAAGTGAAAAGAAAGTGGTGTTTCGTGTCAGATTTTTTTTATGTAGTTACCGTCTGGACAGTGATACTAAGTTATTCATGATAGCGTGCTATCTTATTTGCGTTTTTGGGTTAATTAATACCATACATTGATGAATAGTATTGAAATTTAATTAACTTAAGTAGTGAATTAATAAAAGAACAAAAAAAAATCATTGTACATGTAATTTATGTAATTTTGTGAAAATAATACAATATTTGCTAAAAGATAAAATTGTATAATCTATTTTTATACTGCATTATGTACATAGGACTGACTATATGTCTTTCAGACTTCATGGACGTCTTTCTTCATGTAATAATTTTTTTAGCTTACTAATTTATGTTTATATATTAAATT
The DNA here is from genome assembly GCA_011037195.1 of Triatoma infestans. NCBI lineage: Eukaryota > Metazoa > Arthropoda > Insecta > Hemiptera > Reduviidae > Triatoma > Triatoma infestans. The sequence continues at coordinate 3,016 of JAAEAF010003357.1, read as the reverse complement.
GGTTTCTCGTAATTTATTTAGTTTCAATCTAACATCAATATATATATATAATAAAACCAAATTCGCCACAGAACAGAAAAACCCGAAATTATCCCAAGATTAGCAGGACCATCTATTTCGCTATTGAACAACTTCTACAAAAACATGCAGTCTGATTTTAAACTTCACTTATCCTTAATCTTCAATTTCTTACTAGAAAAGGAAAACTTGGCCTATCTAAGGAAATATCTTAATAAAGCAGGATCAAATCGCCTCAAGTCTGTAAGATTTTTTTACTTTCTCGTGCTGAAGAAATAATGGTTGTGTCATATTTTCAAAATTGTGTTTTTAGGAATAGACGTTTTCGTTTAAGTTTTGAAGTAGATTTCAGTCAAAATCCATCACCTGAAGGGTGTACTTCCCTGATAGATTCCATTTCTGTTTTTTTTTTTTATTTTGTGATTTTCTCGGCAACGGGTCCAACGATTCAGTTTAATCAATTTTTATTTTAACGATTCAGTTTTATCAGTCCTAGCAGTTTTATTTGAAACAGTTTACCGCAATATTTAGGTTTGCAGAAACGTTAATTGTAATTATAGCGTTAATTAGAAAGTCGTTTTATTTTTTTTACAGATTTTTTTTTTTTAAGTTCATGTTTTCTGTCCGTTTTACACATAATACTTACGAAGAGTGCATTTGTTTGTGACACCGTATAGTCATGCAAGTGTAACCGCACTTGGTGCCGTTCTATTTAAGTTAGTGAAGTGTACGTTAGTTTTCCTAGCTCGTTTTAATATATATTCTACGCTCTACAACATCTCTTGTAAACTAAATTGCTTTCTGCTGATCCAGTAGTTCAGATTGTTCAGCCAATATACACTATATATCTGTAGGTGAAACAACAGCAGAAATGTCTTTTGTATTTCTTCAAAGACTGAATAGTCACGTTGCCGTGATATTCGTCATTCATTCGATCATAATTACCACAAAGTTCGTTCCTCTGATGAAGATTAGCATAACCAGATCGACTTTATATTTAATTTTGAACAAGTGCTAAGTTTTACTTTCTTTATGGAACCAATATTTCCACATACAGAAAGATGCCCCTTTTTTCACTATTGCACGCGAGTTAAAATAGCCCAAAATAAAGAATAGGACAATTTTTCTGTCACTTCTTACTTTTCCACTTCAAGAAACGAATCAAACTCACCACAGAATAACTTAATGACTCATACAAACATTATTACTAGACATTGAATTCGTAAATAATGAATAGCAACTTAATGACATGGATGAGATGCGACACATGTTGACATGTCTAAAATATATAATATATATATATTTCTTTAACTACATCCGGTTGCTTTTCTGCATCATTACTATAATTAGATTGCGCGTATCATTTAATTGAATTGCTTAATATTTTTAAATTTTTTAAGATTATTAACTGGATCATTAACTGTTAGCGTGCTTTATATAAAAATAAATAAATAAATAGCTGTTTTCATATAAACACATGTTAAATTTATTTTGTTTATAACAAAAACTAACATGTACTCGTAACATTCTCTCAATCTTGTTTATAATAGATAATTAAAGAACTGAAGCTCTATTAATCACGATTAAACTAAATTGATTATTAGGTTTTTGATTAATGCTACCAAGTAGTATATACAACAATTTTTTTTTTCTTACCTTCTCTGTCTGCCGTGACGAGATCGCATCGCGACGGTCCAAACTTTCAAATGTAGTTCTCATAAGGTTTTTTCCAACATAGCCTCAAACTGCTTGTTGATTGTCCGGAGCAAGTGCAATGATAGATGTTGAATATGTGCATGTATCCGCAATGCTGGATAACATCTGGCATTTTATCCGTCGTAGCATGCGTATTTATTTTCTTGCTGACCGGTTTCGGATTTTCATCCATCGTCAGAGCAAATTCACCAAGTTCGTGTAGAGAGTTCACTTCAACGCAATGTTTCGTTACTTGTTACTCACACTTGTTGGTTGTATATAATTATGTGGGGAGGTTATAAGGTTATGTTACTATGTTTGTGTGATTAATGGCAAAATGGAATTAATGTAAGTTATGATTAGACATTAGAAAAATAGTGTATAATAAATTTGTTTACTATTTTGCAGAATACTCCATAACTAAATTTTTAATAGTGTTGTAAAGTATGCTCAGGGTCTTATCAAGTTATTTTTATTAGGGGGGTGGCGGTGATTTATTTCAGGAGTATACTGTACTAATAGGAATAGATTTTCTTATTTCCCGGATTAAAATACAGATTATTTGCATGATGCTTTTAAATTCTCCGACCGTGCCCTATTCTTAACAAATGCCACCTTACCTCTCTAAACATATTCTTACTGTAATTTAAACATAAATTAATATCATTTAAAAACAAGCATGATAAATAAAAACGAATACATTTGATTTCCTCAAATACATATTTATTTTAACTCTTCTCCAATTTGCCGTTTGCTGCCAACCTTCTTACATATCAATTTACTTACATAATTTCTTGTATTAACCCTGCTTATGTTTCACATTTATGTATTACTTGCACAAGCTTTTGACTGTCCATAAACTTAGCATCGCCTTTCTTAAACTTTATCTATTATTATACACTATTTTTTCTAATGCCTAATCATAACCTACAATTATTCCATTTTGTCATTCATCACATATACATAGTAACCTAACCTTATAACCTCACCACATAATTATATACAACCAACAAGTGTGAGTAACAAGTAACAGAAACATTACGTTGAAGTGAACTCTCTACACGAACTTGGTGAATTTGCTCTGACGATGGATGAAAATCCGAAACCGGTCAGCAAGAAAATAAATATGCATGCTACGACGGATAAAATGCCAGATGCAATGATAGATATTCGTTCCAAGAAAATTCAAATCGATTTCAACTTTAAACCAGTTTGTGACCCATCCAGAGCAGACCGAAGACGAAGTAAATTCTAAGTATTTGCATGTTTTCATGTGTTTTATATTCGTATAAGATAAGAACCA